>BQNB010028649.1:0-56455 GCA_026074375.1 Tanacetum coccineum
ATGTTCCATCCTGCCCTCCCCACTTCCAGATGTGTGACCTTCTGAGAGAGGTGGTTCATTGGGCTCTTCAAGTACTCTCTCAGACCTAGTCTGAGCAGGATTACCCCCATGGTGCCTTGGCACCTGGGACTGCCACCTATATCCATTCCCTGAGGAATGTCAACATTAGGCATTACCGTGGTCTGGGTCCTAATTTTGTTATCACTGTCCTGTGCTGCATCTAAGCTAGCAACAGTAGTGATAGCCCTTTCCACACTGTCTCCCCTCTCCTTATGGATAGCCTCATCTGCTCCATGGTCTAGAGGCACACTAGTTTGAGGTAACTCAGTGTCCTTTTTTGGTTCTCCTACATTTTTAAGTCTTTCTTTTTTGTTGATATGTCGTTGGAGATGGGAGTAGTTGCTCAATGTGAGCTTCAATTTGAGGTTCATGAAAAATTTGGTTGTGAAGTAGAGGGTATGGGTTGGGGTTCAGGGGGAGTTGCTGAACCTTTACCCTCAGGTGTTTGGTTATGCACCAACAGTATTAACGATAACAAGCATTATTAATATTAGCCTGGCAGTATTAATATTAGTCTAACAGTATGAACTTGTTCTCCAATAACTATGCAATAACATGCCTCTATTTGGCACAAGCACACGAGAAATAACTAGATAGACAAGTGAGAATTCATGAGGATCCATATCTACGCATAGCCCATGAATAAAAGTTAAGAACTGTTAACCAAAACAACATACCAGTACTAAATCTTGAGATATCAGATTAACCTTCAATTTCTTCTAAAGAACATCTCCAAACCATGTCAAGCATCAATCCACCCATGATAACTAAGCAGTACTAACCAAGCCTAGCAGTATAAACTTTTTGTACCAGCAGTACAAAGTTTTTTTAAATAGAGAAAGCTAAGCCCAGCAGTATTAAGTAACTAATCATCATGTTTACCTTCCAACTTCAATTTAATTAGTATTTGTGTATAATCCGCTGTACTTATACACCATTAACCTCCCCTAAGATCATGCATTTACAGATTAATCATACAAATGCTTGTCACCGGAAAATTAAATCTACTCACATCAAAAGCTTTAGTGAGCAAATTAGCTACATTATTATTAGTGTGTAACTTGACCATCTTTATCAATCTCTTCTCATAGGAGTCTCTAATGAAATGATGGCAAGTCTCTATATGCTTTGTTTTAGAATTGTAGACAGGATTCTTGATAACACAAATAACACTCTCATTATCAACATGAATCTTTGTCTGCATAAAATTGTATCCATAATCTAACATTTGATTTTGGATCCAAAGCACTTGACCACAGCAGTGAGAAGCAGCAATATATTCAGCTTCAGTTGTTGAATTAGCAACTATAGTTTGCCTTTTACATTGCCAAGAGATTAACCTTGAACCAAGAAATTGACAACCTCCTGTTATGGATTTCCTGTCCAAACTGGCACCTGCATAGTCACTATCTGAAAAAGCTTCCAATATAACAGGAGAGTCCTTAGGATACCAAAGGCCTAAATGGGGTCGACCCTTTAGATATCTAAAGATCCTTTTTACTGCATTTAAGTGGGAAACTTTTGGTTGAACTTAAAATCTTGAGCATGCCAAGTTTTCAGATCTACCGTTAATAAAACATAAGATATGGCATAAATCCTTATGTTCTGGTATTAAGTAAAAACCTAAGGTTGTAGCCCTATGTCCTTGTGATCATTTTGCCGATTGAATCTTCCCGATTCGAAGTCGGATGAATTAGTTATAGCCGAAATGGCAAAGGTAGGTGGCGTAAATTCGGCACAAAGCAACCCACCTGTTTAAATGCTGTTATTCACTAATTTGTGTATAGTAACCCCTGAAATGTAAAACTAAAAGTTTGTAGATTACTCAAATAGGGGGGGATACCACCCTCACTGGTTTGAGGTGATCGGAATTACGTTTGTAAATGGAAAACCAAATTACCCGAGACTGAATTTGCTGTCCAAAAACAGCCATGTATAAACTAATTAAACACCTCAAGCTCCTCCATGACTCCACCACCCACCTTCATAACACACATGACCTCGTTGTGGGGGTGGGACCACCACATTCACCATGACTACCACACCTAAAAGCACACTCCATCACCACCTTGTCACCCAACTTGGCACCAAGTCTCAATACCCCGTACCACAACCCTAACTTCTCCATCCCGCCTTACCACCTTATTGGCTATGCTATCATACACTAGCTCACACTATTCACTCCCATAGCTACCTAGTCACCCCAAGTAGCTGGCCATGAATCACTAATCAATAACTAATGTGGCCACCACATCAAGCTAGAACTTGGGCACCAAGTTAGTTCTTGCCTATAAATAGTCGAACCAAAACACACACTTTCATTCATTCCAAAAACACTTCTCCACCTCAAAACTTTGCTCTAGCCTTGCACTAGCAGAAGTATAGAAGTCCCAAGGTGTGTTAGAACTCGTCTCCAAGCTACACGAACCAAAAACCTCCATTTTGACCCATTTTCAAGTGTAGAGCTTTTCTACTCGTCCTATAAGCTTTGCTACTATTTTAGGTTTGTTCATTAAACTCTAGTATATCATTAAGGAATTCTTTGTATAGAGTCTTGAAACATAAACTATTCGAATTGTTTTAAAACACTAAAACGTACCCATTTTATTTTTTTCAATCACAGGCCCTTTTCATAAGCTATAAGCTCGTATAAGCTGCAAAACTCTCTTGGATTTCAAAAATATCATTATTATGAATTTTGGACTTGTTTTGTAAATCGAATCCCATGCAAGGGTATATATTGTAAATATTTGAAAATTTTAACTATAAAAGAAGAGGACTGAAAAATATCATATTACTAAAGTTATAACTATAAGGACCTAGCTTGCAAGTTTCAAAGTTTAAAGTTTAATATAAAATATATAATATATATATAATTTAAGATAAAACAGAAAAATAAATAAGGAATAACTTATTATATAAAGGACTAAACTTGTAAAAGTTTATAAACCATGTATATATTGCCATTTTTTTGCATTCTTAAAGTATAAAATGAAATATTTTTATATTAGTTATAAAAAATATATATTAATATATAAGACTTGTTTTATTAAAACCGACACATTTAATCAATATTAATCAACGATCGAACCATTATAAAAACAATACGTTATATATTTAACTAACTTATCATCAGACTACTTTTTGAAGAAACTTAAATTTCTTTCGAATCACGTTACTAGGGAATTTCATGTGAGGGGTTTCATTTGGGTATACATTTTGACGAGTTTGCTGGATTTACGATTTAAAGTGTTCTGTCTCCTCAAACGTTTACTGCATGACCTCTGAATTATCATAGCCCGAACAGTGATACAATATTTTCATAAATTAATAAATCAAAGTAAGATGTATGTTAAACTTTATAAAGTTTTGAAAACATAAACAATCACACTAAGACTTGACATATTACCCTCAGGTTACGTGACGAGGTCGTTAGTTTCATTTCATATACTTTTGCCATCAATCAGATTTCCCCTGTTAAGGTGAGTTCATAGCCTCGCATTTTAAATCTTTTAATGTTTTCATAAACCTGGTAGGGGGATACATGCTATAAACCATGAATACGAGTATTTTTCAACCTGTATGCTATCCTGATATATTATTGCCTAAGTCCTTACTTTTGCCATTAAGACCCCACTATCATGAACCGTTAATTACTTTTCGGAGTAAGCGCGAATGATGTGAATAGATCTATTTGGGACTAAGCTTCCCCGTTGGTGTACCTATACTTTCTGGTAACCAAACGCACTTCATTTGAAAACTATCGAGTGTTTGGCAAAAAGCACCCTTGGGTCAACTTCTTGTAATTATTGATTATCTCAAGGTCTCGGTGTTATAAGCTTAGGGCAATAATACTATTTTCCATAATAATTATACTCATTGTAATTATTACACTTATGGGTGTATAACAACGTAACCCACTATTGAACTTGTATTCAAACTGTTTATCATAAACCTATGAATTTCACTCAACCATTGTGTTGGAAACAAGAAAAGTATCGGTCACTTCCAAGTTGTAATAATCTTAGCCCGTAGTTTAACATATATAAGCTAGTAAACTTCTGGCCCAAGGCCCATGGAAAGCCCTTCTAGGCCCATGGCCGTAACCAAGTAAGTATTTATATAACCCTCACCTCTCCATGCCTTGGAGAGGGTGGTTGGTTGTTTCATTTTCATACATTTCACACATATATTCAATATTACTTTCTCTCTCTAGAAACCTTCCAACCCACTTCTCTCTCTAGTTCTTGCATAATATCATTAAAGATTACTAGTATTCTCACATTGTGTTGACTTTTTTAGCATGTTTATCTCAGGAAATTAAGCAACTTTTGGCACGGAGTGGCATGGACATGAAGATGGCTAAATTGTTATCATTCAAACTTTATGTTTCAATTTGGGACCTCTCTTTGTAAAAACTACTGATGAAAAAATGAATGAACTAAATTTCTAAAACGTCTCTTTACGATTCGTTTTCTATGATTATGACTGTTGTACTATGAAATAATACCCCAGATTAGCTTTCCGATGCTATCTTGTCAAATTGGGGGTGTTACAGATTGGTAACAGAGCCACGTAATAGAGAACAAGGTTAAAAGAAAAAAAGAAAAAAAAAAAAAAAAAAAAAAGAGAAAAATAAAAAATAAAAAAAAAAAATAAAAAAGAAAAAAAACAAAGTTAAAGCTAAAAAATAAAAAAAAAATTATCATAATTAAAAAAATAAAAAAAAATATAAAAAAAAAAAGACAAAAAAAAAACCTTAACTATAACTACTTTTCTTTTTCCATCCAAGAAAGGTCCTATCGTGCCACTACAATCTCCCAAATAGTATTAAAATACATAACTATTATACAATATATCATTAACATTATGTTTATTTACCAATGGGTTGTTAACAGAGTGATGTCTTCTCCCAACCACCCTACTTCCGATATTGAGGATGCTTTTTCCTCTAACTTTTTGGACTATATCCCGGCTTCCCCGGACTATTTCCTAGCTTCACCGGGAAATACTTCTTCTAAATCTTTAAATAATTCATTTGGTTTAGTTCCAATAGCTTCACCAACTCTTTCACTTTTTCATAATGACCCCTATATGAAGGTTATGCAAGCATATGATGCCATTAGTCCACCACAAGTTACTATTCCACCCCCAACTGTCGTGCCTCCATCTCCAGTGTTATCACTACCACCAATGTTTGATTCCCGAGATTTCTTTCCTCCCGAAGAGATTCCACCACCTAAAGACACTGAGACTCCTGTTGAATCACCCATTCCAATATCTCCATCTTCATCAGTAGGATCTTCATCACCGGTTAGGTCAACTACACCACCACCAGATTACCCCTTTGATGAGTCTATCTTCGCAGAGTTAGATAACTCATTATGGATCATACCACGACCACTGGGAAGTGAACCAGTCCCCGAGGAATCTAATAAGTCAGATGCTTGTTTAAGTGTTCATTCCTGGAAATCTTAAATTCCAAAAAATTTCTGTTATATCCTGCAATGTAATACCAAAGGATGTGTATTACTTTGTTAGAACTTGTATCAAAATAAGAATCCATACAATATGTCAAATGATTTCAATACCACTATGTATGAAAATTTTGACAATGACTTGTGATATCATTCTTATTGTTGGGTCTTAAAAGACTTCATGGATTCTTAGAAGTTACTGCTGCTCAGGTACATAATGGAAATTATGCTAAGTGGTTAGCACTGGTAGTATAATGTTACCACTGCTAGTTACTACTGTTAGTATAGTTTAGTACCGATAGCATAAAGTTACTGTTGTTAGTTGAAGTTAAGACTGCTCAGTGTTGAAGACTAAAATATAAGCTAAGTAGTTAGTACTGTTAGTAGTAAAAGTTAAGACTGCTAGTACAAGTTACTACTGTTAGTATATATTAGTACTGTTAGTACTAATATTACTACTGCTTATGTTTATTAGTGCTGCTGGTGGAAAGATTACGACTGTTTGAAGACTTTCTACTGTCAAGAGGATAAAGACGCGTTAAAGAGATAAAGAGTGTGTGGAGAACAAGAATACGTGTGAAGATAAGTGTTGAAGTATTTTTGTACAAGATATACATGTATTTATTTAGAAGATTACGTTTATATTTAGAAAAGATTGAGATATCTTAGGAATATATTGTAAGCCGACTAGGACTCCTTAGTCTATAAAAGGAGGCTCTAGGGCATTAGTTGAATATATCTCAATAACATCTTCTTCACAAATACACATACACAGATCCAGAGATTAAGAGTCTTGTAAGCTTCAAGGTTGTAACCCCTAAGTACAAACACATAGAGTACTCGTATTATTATCATTAATAATATTGAAGTGTTTTGTTACATGTTTTGTTCATTCATATTTACTGTTTCATTGATATATCTTCTAGATATTAAAGAGTAGATTCCACATACTCTTTGATATACACACAAAGTTTCTACTATTGTTATTTTGGATTTATCCAAGGTAACATACTCTTTACAAGGTAAGGAATCGATCTAGGATTGGGATCAACAAGTGGTATCAGAGCCTTGCTTTGAGAAACTTTGATCTAGAAGACATGGAGCTTGAATCCAAAAATAGTGGTCCTACTGCAAATCTACCCATAGCTCAAATAGGGGGAGTATAGATTGGGCTATTATGATTAACAGTAACTTTCAGATCCAATAAGACAATGCACACTGGGAAAGTGTGATAGAAATGGTGAGTCATAGGTTTACCAATAACACAAACAACTGAGGATAATGGATTACAACTTCAAAGGTTGTCTACACCTGCAAACGTGCAGAAGTAAGATAAAGAGAAAGAATGATTCAAAGCTAGGGGTTATTACTACCTTTCGGAGGGTTCCACAGTTCCAAATGAACATCAGGCTAACGATTCAGTTCAATATCCAGATGCTAAGAGATTTTTCTTAAATGTTTCTTTGCTTCAATGCCATTGAAACAAGATTTGAGGTAATATGCAGCTACCCAAGAAAACTAATAAAGCCTCTCTTGAAGCAACATATGAGAAGATTTCAGTGCAACAAGGATTGCAGGGGGGATGTCTCTCGGACGACGATCTATTGTGGTGCGAAGAAGGTCAGTACAGTGAGCAGGTAGAGAGGTGCGCGGAGATGGGGCATATAGGCAGCATGCATGGGGATATGGTGTATGATAGAGCGCGTGATGCGCGAGCGAGCTGGGTGTGAGAGAGTGCACTTACTATATACATCACTCATTTCGACACTTTATGTCTTATTCTCTGCAGATGTGCCTAGCTATTTCATCCATACAATGCAGATACGAAATACTCAGAGTGGAGAGTGCGCCGCAGATTATGGACAGAAACGACAATTAAAAAATACACAAGGCTCTAAGAGAGTACTATCTGAGATACTGCAAGCAGTTGCGATATATCAAGACCCTAATATAGTCTCAATAGCCCACTATTTCAAAGACTTGTTGAACAAAAGATAAAGAAAGACAGTTAGTACATTAAGTGGTGGTCCAAAAATTTGGCTTTCAATGATGCACAAGCTCCTTGCAGTATCTAATGATGCCTAACACTCTTATTTCATAAGTTAGTGCTGCTACCCTAGTGTTTAATACTGCCAGTCCACAAGTTGCAATTGCAATGTCAATGATAATACTGTCGATGTTACCATGGTGAAAATCCAAATGGTTTCTAATGTCCTACTTCAGGAACGTAGAGCAAATTCATGAAGATGATTTGGAAGCAATGATCTGAATGGTAACTCTCTTTCTAAGTGTGAGAAGCAAAGAATGTACTATCAGAAGACAGGCAAGAAGATTTTTTCATTAATAGTAATTGAATATTCTGGATATGATAAATCTAAGGTGGATGTTTACAATTGTCATAAGTTGGGACACTTTGCCAGGGATAGCAAGCAACAAGAAGCATGGAAAGATCAGTTCAGAAACAACAACACCAGGAAGCCAGGAAACAAACAAGACACTTCCAAGGCAATGTTGGCTATTGATGGTGTAGGTTTTGATTAGAGTGAAATGGCAGAAGAACAAGTTCAGACAAACATGGCTCAAATTGGCATTTCAGACTCAAGATTTTATCATATTTTATTTTTTTGTAGTACACTGATAAAACTTGTTCTAAAACTTGTCTAAATAACTATGAATCTCTTAAGAAACAATATGATGATCTGCTTGCTAAACAACTTCAAACTAAATTTGAGTCAGCTACTTATAAAAGAGGACTAGATACTGTTGAAGCACAACTAGTCATATATAGGAAAAATGAGGTTCTTTTTAGTGAAGAAGTTGTTGTCCTTAAAAGAGATGTAGAATTCAAACAATATGAAATTAATAAACTTAAAGCAGAGTTTGAAAAACTTAAGCAAGCAAAGGATGGCCATAAATTTAAAATATGAAAATTTTGATAAGGCCTCAAAGATTAGATCAGTTAGTTATGAAGTCGATAACTATACAAGAGTAAAAAGGGTTTTGGATATTGTGCAGTTCCTCTACCTCATCCTTTAATCTACAATAGACCTAACAAACTAGATCTGTCTTATTCTGGTCTTGATGAATTCAAAGAGCCTGAATTCAAAGGCCTTATGTCGTGAAAAAAGTAAGAAAGAGTCTAACATTGTTAAGGAAGTAAATAATTTCTAGGAGAATTCTGATAAGTCTTTGGTAAAAGAACTAGAATCACAGGTCAAAAGTAGTTTTGTTAAAGGCTGTGGATGTAACACTAGTAAGAGAGTTAGTGAAGTAGAACCTAAGAAAGTTAGGGAGAATAATGATGCTCCAATTATTGAGGATTGGGTGTCAGATGATGAGGAACAAGATGAGTCAATAACTAAGCCTGAAAAGAAAACTGTTACTCCTACTGCTGCTAAAATAGAAAAACCAGTTAGAAAGTCAGTTAGGTATGCAGAGATGTATAGATCACAAAGGCCTAGAGGGAATCAAAGAAAAAAAAAAAGAAATTAGAATGGTCAGAAAATTCCAACAACTAGGTAGTAAATTTGTGATGTATAACAAGGCTTGTTTTAATTGTGGGAGCTTTAATCATGTGCAGAGAAATTGTACTTACCATCAAAAGAAAAAGGTGGTAAGTGGGAACAATTACAACAGGGTGGATAATTACTATTATGCCAAGACCTCACACTATAGAACCCATAAAAATGTGACTCCAAGAGCAGTTTTACTGAGAACAGGCCTAAAACCTCTTGCTACTGCTAAGTCAGTTTATACTGCTCACCCAAAACCAACAGTGCATTGTGCTAGACCAAAATTCATTTTTTCAAATCATCACAAATCTACTGTCCTAAGGCCCTTTTAAAGAAACCAACATTAACTAATAGGAAATTTAATCATAAAGGTAATAATTTAGCATAGAATAGTTAATCTGGCTAGGTCATACAGAAACACATGTGTTAATACTAGTGTAGGCCCAGAGTAATTAATACTGCTAGCAAAATTAGAACATCATTAATGCTGCCAGGGCAAATGTTATCAATGCTGTAAGCCTCAACATGTTGGGTTTAGAGGCCAACAAACCAATAGTGCATCAATCAATTTGAACAGATATAACTATATAGATCATGGGGCAAAATCCACGTCAGTAATGGCTTGGGACCTAAAGAAATCTAATTCTTTATTCTTTTTGGCAGGCAACCCATAACATGATGATAAAGATTTGTTGACAGTGAGGCTCAAGGCACATGACTGTAACATAGCTTATCTCTCAGATTCAAGCAGTTGATGGAGGTGATGTGCATTTGGAGAGGTGCATATGTGGTAAAATACTGGTAAAGGTACTCTAAGACTGCAATCTTGATTTGAAGAGGTATACTTTGTCAATGATTCAAATTCAATCTTTAGTGTCTCACAATGTGTGACAAAAAGAACAATGTCCTTTTTACAGATACTCAATTCCCTTGTCATGTCACCAAATTTTAAGTTGCCTGATGAAAAATCAGATACTTCATAAAGTTCCTAGAAAAGACAATAATTACAGTTTTGGATATGAATGAACATTATTCCCTAAAGAAAGTTTGACGTGTCTTGTTACAAAGGCAGACATTAGATAATCAATGCTTTTTGGCACAAAGACTTGTCATAATAATTTTAAAACAAAATAAGCTTGCAAGGAAAAACTAGTAAGAGGACCGGCCTATAAAACTTTTGAAAATGACCCAATACCAGTGTTGCTTGTCGTAAAAGGGAAGCACACAGAGCTTCTTGTAAGTCCAAAGTTTCTGAATCCTATTACAAGACCTTTGTTTATGCTACATCATACTTTTGAGTAGCTTGAGGCATAAGAAGTATTGCATAGTAGTCACTGATGATTATATAGATTTACTGGGTTTTTTTCTTTTTACAACTATGGATGAAACGTAAGTGCACGTGAGATTCTTATCGCTTTATCAATGAATAGAAAACCTATGGATAAGAAAGTAAAAATAATCAGAAGTGATAATGGAACAGAGTTTAAGAATAAATTTATGGATGATTTTTGCAGAGAAAAAGGTATTAAAAGAGAATATAGTCTAGCTAGGACTCCTCAGAAAAATGGTGTTGCTGAAAGGAAGAATATGACACTCATTGAGGATGCTAGAACAATGTTAGTTGACTCTAAGTTACTTACCACATTTTGGGCAGAAGCGGTTTCTACTGCTTGTTATGTAAAATAGGGTTTTAAAAGTAGTTAAGCCTCATAACAAGACACCTTATGAACTTTTTAGAGGTTAAAAACCAGCTCGAAGTCTAAGAGACCATTTATTTTTTTTTTTTTTTTGGTGTCATGTTAATATTCTTAATACTTTGGATAGTTTTAGGGCAGATTTGATGGGAAAAGTGATGAAGGTTTCTTTGTTTGGATACTCTTTGAGTAGTAAAGCTTTTAGGTTTACAATACTAGAACCAAAGGGTAGAAGAAAACTCGCATATTGGTTTTAGAGAATAACCATGAATGAAGGGCAGGTCCCAAATGGCTATTTTGATATTGATTCTCCTAACCCTATCTATGAACTATGTTTCCATTAAGGCAGGTACAATCTCTAATATCTCTGCAGTAAACATCAAAAGTTAACAGTCCAAGAGTGGCATTTTGCTGCCAATTTGGAAAGATCCTTCATAATTTGATTCACCTACAAGTAGAATGTCGAAATGGTGAACCAAAAACTGCTGATGAATACTCAAAAGCCGGATGAAAGAAAAAAATAGGTCGAAATAATGAGAATGCTGAACAAGAAAGGTTTTCAGTTGATAGCAGTTCTAAAGATGTTAATACTGTTGGGCAACAAGTTAATACTGCCAGTCCTGATCTTAATACTGGTAGTCTTGAGACTTTAAAGCTGTCGTGTCCATCATTATACTGCTAGTCCAAATGAAGAAGACAGCACTGAAGAAGAACCAGAAGTTGATTTGGAGAACATTACAAATTCCTACATTTTTCCAACCACTCCCAATACAAGAATTAATAAAGATCATCCAATTGACAATGTGATTGGTGATGTGCAGTCAACTGTTCAGACAAGAAGAATGTTAAAACCTACTTCTGAACAAGGGTTTCTCAGTGATGTGTATGAGCAGAAAACACATGATACCCTAAATACTTGTTTTATGCTTGTTTCTTATCACAGATAGAAACCAACAAGCATTGTTTTGCGAAAAGCTCTATCTGAATCATCCTAGGTGGAAGCAATGCAGGAAGATCTTTTAGTAATACAAACGTCAACAAGTTTGGATATAGGTGATCCCCTAATGAAAGAAGCATTGGAACAAAATGGGTCTTCAGAAAACAAGAAGGAGAAAGGAATTGTGATTAGGAATAAAGCTAGTTAATTGCACAGGGTTCCATAGTCAAGAAGAAGGTATTGATTATGAAGAAGTGTTAGCACTTTGTGGCAAGCTTGAGGCAAATAAGATTGTTTCTGGCCTATGCTTCTTTTATGGTTTTCCTGGAATAACAAATGAAGTAAAGAGTGCTACTTATATGGAAACCCATTGAGAAGAAGTCTATGTGACTCAACCACCAGGGATTTTAAAGATCCTTAACCATCCAGACAATAGTTTACAAGGTGGTCAACACTTTTATGGGTTGCATCAAGCACCAAGATCATGGTAATGAAACTTTGGCTAACTCTTGTGAGCAATGGGTTTTAACAGGGGCAAGATAGATTCAGACAATAGTTTACCAAGAAGCAAAAGGAGATATTTTGCTTGTACAAGTCTATGAGATGAACTTATCTTTGTGGCCCAACAAACAAGAATTTATGTACTGGTTTTGAGAAGCTAATGAAAAGAAAATTTATCAATGAGTTCTATGGGTGAACTAACTTTCTTCTAGGGTTACAAGTACAACAAAGGAAGCTGGCATATTGTTATTATTACAGGACAAATATGTAGCTGAAATTTTGAGAAGGTTCAACTACTCCGATTTGAGAAGTTTGCTTCAAGCTCCTTTTATTTGGAAAAACCTTGGTCAAGGGATGGAGATGCTGATGATTTGATGTACATCTCTATAAAACTATGAATGGGTCTTTGATGTATCACACTACATCACGACCAGATAGCATGTTTGCAATAATAAATAGTGGCATGGCTAGATTTCAAGTTACTCCTAAAACATCACATCTCTTAGCAGTAAAGAGGAATTTTAGATATTTGAAAGGCAAACCAACTTTAGGCCTTTGGTATTTTAGGGATTCTCTATTTGAATTGGTTGCTTATACTGAGAGTGACTATGCTGGAGCAACTCTTGATAGGAAATCTACAACTGGAGGATGTCAGTTTTGGGAAAATAGGTTGATATCTTGCATGTAAAAAGCAAACTGTGGTTGCAACTTCTACAACTGAAGCTGAATATGTGGCTGCTGCAAGTTGCTGTGGACAAGTACTCTGGATTCAAAACTAATTGTTGGATTATAGGTATAATTTCTGCACACTGTCATAAATATGACCAATAACGAGTACTATCCTGCATTATTGAAAATCATGTTCAACATTCTAAAACAAAACACATAGAGATTAGGCATCATTTTATAAGAGATTGCAACACTAAAAAGTTAATACAAGTGGTTAAAATTCATACTGATTTAAATGTTGCAGATCTTCTTACAAAAGGTTTTGATGCAGGCAGATTTCAATACTTGGTCTCAAGTATTGGAATGCTGAATCCTTAACTGTCTATATCTCTTTATGTTTTTGTAAAAGTTTTGTAAAAGATTAATACTGTTAGTTTTCTCAATTAATACTGCTAAGTATAATTAAAACTGTTAGTTATACTTAAGACTGTTTTGTTAAACCAGTTAGTTAAAGTTAATGCTGTTAAGAAGAAAATGGTTTGGAACTTGTATCTTTGGCTGTGAACTAACATTTGCAGGTAAAGCATGTTGAATACAAGTTGTTGAATGCTTTACCTTTTTGAAGATAGATAATGATCTTGGTTCACAGAGTTTAACTTTTATTCATGGGTTATGCATAAATATGGATCCTCATGAATTCCCACATGTCTATCTAGTCTTTTCTAGTGTGCTTGTGATGAATAGAGGCATGTTGTTGCAAAATTATTGAAGATAAAGTTAATACTGTTCAACTTCAGTTAATACTGCTAGGCAGTAAATTACTACTGTCAGATAAATGTTAATGCTGTTAAGGGGACATGGGCACCATAGTTGCAACTGTTTTCAGATTCTTATCAATTGAGGCATTGTTTGAGGGGAGGTTACTTATTTCAACAACCAACAAGCATGGATGAAAGGATGTGTTATATCATCAGTATGTTCAAAAGGGATTAAAACACATCTAGGTATATCACAAGAGGTCGGGACACCAATATACCTCAATCTAGTGGTCCCCCTGACAAAGGTTGGTGATGAGGCTGTCCATAAGAAGTTGGGTGACAGAATGGAAAGGGCTACCACTACTGCTTCTAGCTTAGAAGCAGAGCATGACAGTGGTAACATCAAATAAGACCCAATCCATGGCAACACTTAATGAATAAACACCTTAGGGAATTAATTCAGGTAGTGGTCCCAGGTGCCAAGATACCATATTGGGGGATGTGAATGCTCAAACTAGGTTTGAGATTACAATCGATAAAGTTCATTGATCCAACCACCTCAAGAGGTTACACACTTGGAGTGGGGAGGAAACCAGTATGAAACATCAGTTGGAATAGACGAAAATTTTTATACACAACTTCATATAAACATAGAAAGAGTGTCTTGGTAAGCCCAAAGAAATGAGAGAAAGTTTTGTGAGCATAAAAATAGAAAGAGATAATGTGTGCATAAAAACAGAAATGAAGTGTATTAGTGAATTGATAGATGTTGTGGAGTCAAAAAAACAGAAAGTAGAGAATGTGTGAATCAAAATTTGATGGTGAAAATTGTTTATTGGAATGACCCTTGAATGATTTACTGTGTATTCTTTCAATGCGCTCAATTTAGAACTTAATAATGCTGCTAAGCTTAAGTTAATGCTGTTAGGCTATAAATTAAGTACTGTCCGTATGGTATTCTGCTGTTAAGCATATGTTAATACGCCATTTTTTATTTTTGTTAATTTTTTTGTTCAAGCATCCCCTGTTTGAGGTGATTCTATAAATACTTGATTAAGGGTGTCATTTACTCTTTATTCGATTTCACATTATTCAAACAACTCGAACCATAAACCCTAATTCAATCTTCATCTTTGATCATCGAGTTCATCATTATGACAAGCCCTAAGTTTGCTGAAACACACAATGTGGTTGCGTTCTTGTAAAAACCCAAAGAAAGTGATAGGTTTGCAGAGATAATTGATTTCTTGAAGGCAAGTTATGTTTCATATGCTTTAACAGTCAATTCGGTGATCTACACATCTTGCATTAAACAATTTTGGGCAACTGCTAAGGTATAGACAGTTAATGGAGTACGACAGATACAAGCCCTAGTTGATAAGAAGAGGGTTATTGTTACGGACTCAAGCATTAGGAGAGATCTTTATTTAGATGATGCAGAAGGTACTGATTGTCTTCCAACTGCTACTATCTTTGAAGAATTGGCGTGTATGGGGTATGAAAAGCCTTCTCAAAAGCTTACTTTTTATAAGGCCTTTTTCTCTCCTCAGTGGAATATTTCATCATTCTTATTACTCATGCTTAAGTGCTAAATTCCATGCATGGAATGAGTTCTGTCCGTTCTATGGCTTCGTTGAATCATAATGCATGTCAACTAATCAGAAGTTCAATCTATCTAAATATATCTTTGATGCAATGGTGAAACACTTGGATGGAGGAGTCAAATTCTTGTTGTATCCACGTTTTCTCCAAGTTTTCATTAATCAACAATTGGGTAATATGTCAACACACAAGAAGATTTTTGTTAATCCCTTTCACACAAAGAAAGTGTTTGCAAATATGAAGAGGGCAGGAAAGGATTTCTCTGGGAGAATAACACCTTTATTTGATACCATGATGGTTCAACCTGTTGAAGAAATGGGTGAGGATTCAGATAATCCAACTGATTCCACTCCAATACCCATTATTGATCAACCATCTTCATCTTCCCAACCCAAGAAGGACAAACTATCTAAGAAGGTTCAAAGATAGGAGGCAGAGGTTCCTTAAGATGAGGCAAGCATGGATGAACGTTTACCAACACCTTCCAGGAACCAAACCTAGTGGTGAGGTAAACTAACAGATTTGATGGTTTTATGTACCAACTTGCAATCACAGGTTCTTGATTTTACAAAAAACAAAGGATGCTCAAGCCAAGGAGATTGAAGCTTTGAAGAAGAGGATCAAATTAGAAAAGAGGAAAATATCAAGACCTTACATGTTGAAAAGACTAGGAAAGTTGGTATGTCCTAAAAAGGAGTTTGAGTCCCTCTGCAGATTAGATCGTTTGGGTTTTTCTGAAGATGCCTCCAAACAGGAGAGTATTAAAGATATTGATGTGATATGATGTTTCCCTTGGTTGATGAAACTCAAGAAAGACAAATGATGACTTATGTTTGATACTAGAATTTTGATGATGTTGAGATGCCTGTGGAAGCCTAAGGTTGATGGAAAAGATGAACATAGTACTAAGAAGCTTGATGATAGTACTACTGTAAGCAGTTACTACTGCTGATGATGATAGTGTTGTTCCTACAACAAATGAGGAAATCACTTTGGCTCAGACACTCATACAGATTAAAGCAGCTAAGCCTAAAGTTGTTACTACTGCTGATACAACAACAACAACTACAAGACCCAAGGATAAAGGGGTGGTTGTTCAAGAGCCAAGTGAGTTCAGAGTTCCACAAGAGATAAAACCTTCAAGTTCTAAGGATAAAGGAAAAGGTATTATGATTGAACCTAAAGTTCCTTTGAAGAGAAAAGATCAAATTGCTCTTGATGAACAAATTGCAAGAGACATTCAAGCTAAACTGGATGCAGAATTATTAAAAGAGCAAAAGCTGGCAAGGAATCAAGAGGAAGAAGCCAACATAGCATTGATTGAGTCATGAGAAAAATCACAAGCTATGATGGAGGCTAGATAATTGCTGGCTGAGAGACTCCAATCAAGGAAAGAGAGGAATTCGACAGATAGGAAAAAGGCAAAACTGATTTAGAACTGATGTAAAGAAAAGAAAAAATCATTTTGCCTGCACTTAGAGCACAAGGAAAAGAGAAACAGACCACCGACCAAGGCACAAAAGAGAATTCAACATGTCCTACTTATCTTAAGCACATGGGGTGATAAACATACAAACAACTAAAGGAAAGAGTTTTGATGAAATTCAAAAGTTGTTTGATAAGGAAATGAAGAGAGTAAATACCTTTGTAGCTAGGGGTTCTGAGGTACAGGAAAACAAAGAAAAGAAGGAAGAAGGTAGAGAGGAAATAGCTAAAGGTAGCAGAAAGAAGATGCTTGGAAGAAAAAGGGCAGTGAAAGAACAGCAGGAAGAATTCTCAAAGAAACAAAAAGTAGAGGAAGAAAAAGAATCAGAGGAAGTTGAAGAAGATGATGAAGTTGAGCTAAAGAAGCTTTTTGGTAATTGAAAAGGATGAAGATAAAGCAATTTGATGCTATACCACTCAACTACAAATAGCCAGTAAATTTATTGAGTATAAACTTCATAAAGAGGGGCTTTAGGACACTAGAATTGATAAGACAGATGGATGTTCTAAAATATACACTCATGATAATGATGCTACAAGAAAGATTTTTTAAAAAGAAGACTTGGAAGCTCTTTGAGGATAGTAAAGGGAAAGTATGGTGTTTACAAGGCTTAAAGAAGAATTTGGAAAGAGTATTGTATGGAGATTTGAGAGTTATGTTTGAACCAGACATAAAAAGTGATGTATGGAGAATGTTGTAAGGATACAGGGTGACTACTTGGAAGTTGATTGATTCATCTGGAGTTTACTTTGTAAGATTTAATAATCTTCACATTTTTATGTTGGTTGAAAGAGATACCCCCTTACACCCAATTACCTCACCAAATAAGCTCAACAAGAAACTTCAACTTGATCATCAAAATGAATGTGTTATCAATTGCTGGAACTTATGGTAAAGCATCGAAAAGGAAAATAAAGGTTTGCATGCATCTTCTGAAGTGTGATGAGACTTTTAAAGCATGAAAACTTGAAGATTCAGAAGATGAACATCAAGTTTAGGGAGGAATTGTTTGGGACTTAACAGACTTACAGTTGATTCTTATAGAAGTTACTGCTTGCTCCAGAAAATAATGGAAATTATCTAAGTGTCATAAGTACTAGTTATAATGTTACCACCTGCTATTACTCCTGTAGTAAGTTTAGTACTGATAGCATAAAGTTACTGATGTTAGTTGAAGTTAAGACTGCTCAGTGTTGAAGACTAAAATATAAGCTAAGTAGTTAGTACTTGTTAGTATAAAAAGGTTAAGACGCGATGTGGGGGGGGGGGGGGGGGGGGGGGGGGGGGGGGGGGGGGGGGGGGGGGGGGGGGGGGGGGGGGGGGGGGGTGTGGGGGTGGGGGGGGGGGTTGGATTGGGGGGGTTAAAAAAAAAAAAATTTACCTACTGTTAGTATTATTAGTACGAGTTAGTACTAATATACTACTGATTATGTTTAATTAGTGCTGCTGTGGGAAAGATTACGACTGTTTGAAGACTTCTACTGTCAAGAGGTAAAGACGCGTTAAAGAGATAAAGAGGTGTGGGAGAACAAGAATACGTGTGAAGATAAGTGTTGAAGTATTTTTGTACAAGATATACATGTATTTATTTAGAAGATTACGTTTATATTTAGAAAAAATTGAGATATCTTAGGAATATATTGTAAGCCGACTAGGACTCCTTAGTCTATAAAAGGAGGCTCTAGGGCATTAGTTGAATATATATCAATAACATCTTCTTCACAAATACACATACATAGATCCAGAGATTAAGAGTCTTGTAAGCTTCAAGGTTGTAACCCTAGTACTACATAGAGTACTCGTATTATTATCATTAATAATATTGAAGTGTTTTGTTACATCTTTTGTTCATTCATATTTACTGTTTCATTGATATATCTTCTAGATATTAAAGAGTATATTCCGCATACTCTTTGATATACACATAAGGTTTCTGCTATTGTTATTTTGGATTTATCCAAGGTAACATACTCTTTACAAGGTAAGGAATCGATCTAGGATTGGGATCAACACTTATTTTGTGTTACCTTGTAAATGTTGATAGGATGGCTCCCGAGAGGACATCAACATCTGTAGCACCACCCATGACTCAGGCTGCCATTAAGAAACTAGTTGCTGACAGTGTTACCGCGGCTCTGGAAGCACAAGCTGCAATAATGGCAAGTACTAGTAATCCTAACAGGAACACCAGACCTACTGGAACTCCTGTAATAAAAACGGGAAACTATAAAGAGTTCATAAGCTGTCAACCTTTCTACTTCAATGGTACGGAAGGAGCAGTTGGCCTCATTCGCTAGTTTGAACGGACCGAATCAGTATTTTCTCGTAGCAAATGTGTCGAGGAAAACAAAGTAACATTTGCTACTGGTACCCTGACTGATGATGCCTTGTCCTGGTGGAATGCGTACACCCAACCTATTAGAATAGAACAAGCAAAAAGAACAACTTTAGACTGAATTGAAAAGGCTCTTAACAAATTAGTATTGTCCTCACGAACTGATCCAGGAAAATGAAATGAATTTTACAATCTGACAGTAAAAGGAGATGATCTTAAAACTTACATTAGAAGATTCCAGGAATTAGCAGTCTTATGCCCAAACATGATGCCAAACACCGAGAAACTCATGGAATCTTTCTGTGACACCCCGTAAGAAAACTAGATCCTCTTCTCGTTAAGAAAAAATCATGTACGCAAAGTTTTAAGTTACCTATAAATTCAACGATAAGTCATTTTATGATCGTCAATGCATTATTTTTTCATAGAAAGTTTAATTAGCACGCGAATATCACATTAAATACTCTGTGTCTAAAAGGATAATTTTAGGACAGTAAGATAAGAACCAAATTTAGTTCACTTTGTGAAACGCGGTTATTTACTTGCATCACTTAATAAAATCATCTACATTCAAAATAATGACCATGACAACTTTAATTTAACTCAACAAAGATAAATAAATTATACACATATACCTATAAAAATCCAACATCATATATATATACATGTAAATACCTATATAAACCAATATATACAATAATAATAAGACATTATCATTACAAGTCTTACACACACTGCCCTACTACTTTATCACTTTAAAGGATTCATTCACATGCTACGTATTATCAACCGGATACAAATTCAAAAGTTAGAAATAGGGAATAGTAGTATCCTTAAATAGTAGAGATGTCTTAACAGTATTAATGAAAAGAAAATGAAGTCTAATAGTATTAAAATCATCACCCTCGTGCAATAATGTGTATAGGGCCCTCACATTTAAACATTTCAGTAACACTCAAAACTTCGAGTATAAAAGAGGAGCCGTGCATGAACAAATGAATCACAACTAAAATTCTGAAATCAATAAGTAAACTATACGGTTCAAGATCCAGTCTCGTTGAGTGCAAGAGCTAAGTGAGTGTCAGCTCTAGAAGAAGTAACAACCAAGCCTTACCACCACCTTTCTTTCTCACCATCATTCGACACACTTGGACCTCGGTAAGTCGTTCTTTTAGTTTAATAATGTCATTCATCATGTAGCTTAACGAAAGCCTCAGCCTCGCATGGTTTGCACACGACCTATAACCAAGGCGTGTCAAAGATGTACGTTCACATACGAATATTTTGGTTGTGGCACACATGAAATAACAATATGCATATAAGTAACTGATGTGAAACAATGTAACATAACTAAAAACAAATGTAAGCCTGCTATGGATGAAAAGCGAACAACAAGAAAACCTTATAAAACCTTAAACGTATATGACGTGCTACGTTGGTTCACCAGGGTATAGCATGCATTAGAATTTCACATAAAATGTTATAGAATTACTTATATTGTGACCTTGACTTGTACCACGAACGTTACCAAGTAACCCAAGGCGAACCATGGCGAGCCATTGCTCACTGTGGTGCATCACGAGTGTGAAACAAACCGAGCAAAGATACGCTCGTTGGTTGTGTTCAAACCTTGTAGATACATGGCACCCTAAGACCAACAATACTCGTACACAAGCAAAACACAACAAGTTGCTGCCATGGTTGAAACTCACGAGTTCGCAGCAGCTGCTATTATTTTTTTTTTGCCAAATAGGTTGCGAAACAACACCACCTCGCTCTTAGTTTCGACCTTTGCTTACCTCGTGACCGACATTTTAGAAGTAGAACTATGCAGGTTAACAAGAGGTCATAGCTAGAATTATAAAAGGTGCGTTGGGTGCAAGTAAGGACGCCACAACAGTGGCCCTGAACCCACTGTTGGTGCTGCTGATGATAAAGCAGAAAAAATGGAAGAAGAAGAATAGAAACCATGCGATAAAAGGAAGAATAACTATACATGCAACATAATACAATGTAATAAGAAGAAGAACACTAGATATAATAATATATATATTTTAATAGTAGAAGTGAAGAGGTGACACCACAATAAGTAGCTGTCAAACCATTGATTTGCTAGCTAAAAAAAAAAAACCAAAAAGATGAAAATCATAAAGAGGAAAAGAAAATGGCCATGTGGTTTTTAAATTTATAAAGAATGGACAAGTGGTTTATATTATATAAGATATAATATGTGTGATATCTTAGCAACGTGCATGGGATTTGAATCATAAAACTTTTAACGTGAAGAAGTATAAAAATGTGTATATTTCAGGTCTTTGGGTCGTTCCGTGTCAAGACTCAAATGAAATGGGTAAAGTCTTTAACGAACCGGTATTTATTTCGATAAGTAAGAAATCCAAATAATGTCTTTCGATAATTTAAAAGTAGTGTTTAAAATATGAAGTTAAAAGCCATATGACTTAAAAACCATGAAGCGAGAGAATATTCAATAAATTGTAGCACATTAATTAACGCCAACGATATAAATAAACAAGCGCGACAAGAAGGTGTATGTACTTAATATCATACAAATATTGGTTACGTCCCTTAGATATTAAAATCACACAAACTTATAAATATAAGTACGACGCGTAATAAATCCTGTACATACTTGTAGTTGTAAAGTCACATTAGAATTAACGGTTTAATCAACCATTTATCAAACGTAAGGCGTAAACTCATAAACGACCATACCTTTTGACCATTTGCATAATTCATTGCATTACGTATTAATATGAAAACTCAGACTTTGTCATAACTATTTAGGTGTTTGACTAAGTCACCTTACGAAGCTCTTCTTAGCCTTACTTAAGCGCGTCTTCTCTACTCCATTCACATAATGCTCAGTATCAGCGTAGAACATTCTGTCAGGGACGCCTCTCCTCAGCCAAGACCCTCTATCTCTATTGTTTACACATGATCATCTAGAAGTATACGACCTCAATAGTGACTCTCCTTTTACAGACGCATGAGTTCACAAGATCACTCGCTCCATCTTCTTCATCATAATATCGATACACGGAGCTCTACCTCGCTTCTCGATTTCTTAACTACTCCCACATCTGTCGACTACACTACTATTTTTATTTAGGTGTTTGACTAAGTCACCTTAACGTGCCTTAATCCATTACTAATCTCAGACGATTAACTGTCAAGGTGAGTTTCATAGCCCCTACTCTATTGTTTTACATTATCTCTTGGGGTGAGAACATTGCTTATTTTAAACGTGTGAATACAAGTACAATTACTCATTACTGATTGGTCTAAGTCCCGATTTAACCCAAGTTGCTATTTGCCCGATTTATCATGAACCGTCAATCTTTGTGAGCGCGAATGTTATGGATAGATCTATCGGGATTGACAATCCCTGTTTGTCTTGGACTGACATTAGTCAAGCAAACACAGTTTCATTTGAGTCAGATTACGGGTGTCCTGGGTTAGACACCTGCAAGGGCATTCATTTATTGTTGGTATATGTTAACGCTTCGGTGTCATGAGCTTAGACAATAGTAATGCAATTTATATGACTTTGTATCTGTTATATTGTCATATGTGGATGAAATCTTGTGATTCACAAACACTACATTTCTGCTTAAACAAACCTATGAACTCACCAACTTTATGTTGACACTTTAGCAATGTTTTCTCAGGTATTAAGAATGAAGATGCTATATGAAGTCTCATGCATTGCAGTCATTTCCCGTTATCTAAAGATCACTTGTATCATTTAAAAAACAATGTTGTATTGTCTAATTTTATGCTTCCGCTGAATGTTCAAACGATTTATCATTTCCTAATTCAAGTGATCGATTTTCTTAAAACGTCTCATATAGAGGTCGTTCTGTATTGCTTAGAAGTATGATAATCATGAAGTCACGCTCCCTCGGTTGCCATTATACTCTGATATTTTAGGGGTGTGACAGATTGGTATCAGAGCCCTGAGCTATAGAGAACTAGGTTGCATTAGGTAGCACTAGACTATAACTACTTATCTGCTTAACATGCTTATTATGCTTCTATCGTCTGTCATTGATGGTTTCTCAATATGGGGTACATAGGAATCAACAATCAAGGGAGTACATATATATTAAAATGGGATACATATATATGAGATACATATACTTAATATGGGTTACATGTGTATTTAACAGGCTTAACTATGCGTATTTTGAAATATATCTATATCCTTGTTTCATATTTTCTTGTCTCGGTGACATGTCAAACTCAGATGAATTGAGACACACCGATAACACTACACTGGTACCTCCCAGACTCCCTGACACACTTCCTCAGGTGTACCACAGGAGACGTCCTAATCTAGGATTACTTATTTTTGCCATCTGTATCACCATTTCCCCCAACTATCAGACATACCGCTCGTATATCTATCCCACCTATTGAGCCAAATCTTGTTGAACGTGCCAGAATTTTTGCTGTCAATCTTGATGATTATCAACTTAACCCTCTTACTCCACCACCCTCACCTTCATCCCCATTCACGATGGCTACTTACCAGCGGATGATTGCTGAAACAGACCCCACCCAGAGGGAGGAATCTCTAACAGAAATTGGTCAGAATTCGGTGCTTGTACCTGAGATAGCCTTGACAGTATGCACAACGCGCCTTAGAGGATAGTTGCATACCATTCTCGAGGACATGGACCGTTACCTAAATGCCTGTTTGAAGGAGTTAGAAGCATTCATGACACTGTGGGATGTGAACCCTCGAGTTGAGGAAAGTTCGTTGGAGACACCATCGATGGACGAATTGATTACTCAACTTAGGAAAATGTGTGAGGATGCGGAGGATCATGCTAGTATAAGTAATGCTACTGGAGGAGCTCAGACAGCAAGAGAAGGAGGCACTCGAGGGAAGTGATTCAGCGAATCTTTCAGTACAAACAACTAGTTTTATTCCGTCTTTTGGAATAACCACTAAGCTATGGGTTTTTGTCACGGCTAGGTAGTGAACTCTTGTTATTCACGTAATCTTTGGATAAACATTGTGTTTGCGGAATTATAACAGTATTTATTTCAACTAGAATGCCCAATTTTTAGTACATCTGACTATCTGTACGCATATAACTTTCATGCATGTCATAACTGTCATTTTCATTGTCCCTCTTATAGAAAATGGCACCCGGACGACGCCCAACTGTCAACCGGAACCCTCCAGTCAACCGTTCGACCAACCGAAACAATGTGGATATCAACAGTGGCATTGACACTCAGATGCTCAACCAGCTCATTGCCACAAGAGTTGCTGAAGCACTCGCAGCTGCCGCTGTGACTCATGCTGCAAGCACTCAAGAAGAGAACAACCTAGGATCCAACTCTTCCCAGAACAAGACATGCAACTACAAGGAATTCCGTGCAGTCATGCATGAAAACTTCCGTGGTACTGAAGGTGCTGTAGGCTTAACCCGATGGTTTGAGAAACTAGAATCTCAATTTGGGATTAGCAACGTTGCAGAAGGTGACCGAGTCAAATTTGCTTCTAGCACACTGCTAGATGGTGCTTTAACTTGGTGGAACGTGTATGTTCGTTCTGTTACCCTCGATACCGCTCATGCCACACCTTGGAGCGATTTCAAGGCTATGTTCATTCGGAAGTACTGCCCTAGGAATGAAATCAAGCAAATGGAAAATGAGTTGTGGAACTTAAAAGTGAAGGGTACAAACCTTACTGCCTACAATCAACGTTTCCAAGAACTCATCCTCTTATGCCCTGAAATGGTACCCAACGCCGACCGGTTGTTGGAACGTTACATCGAAGGTCTACCTTTGAGCATCAAGGGTAACGTAACATCATCCAAACCAGTAGACTTGCATGAAGCAATTGACATGGCTCAAGGTTTGATGTACCAAGTGGTCCAAGAGCTAGGAGAAAACTCGGGTGACAAAAGGAAATGGAACGGAAACCACTACACCCACAACCCCAACAACACCAACAACACTAGCAACCTCAACCCGAACAAACGCCCAGAGACAGCAAGGGTGTTTACAGCCGGGCAAGGTTCTTATGCTGGCAAGTTACCTCACTGCGGAAAATGTGGACGACACCACACTGACGCATGCCCTCCTGCTTGTTACAACTGTGGAAAGGCAGGACATAAGGCCAAAGACTGCCGAGCTCCACCTCGTCCCACAAACCAAAGAGGACCAGGAAGCCAAGGAGGACAGGGAAGTGATGTCACTTGTTTTGGATGTGGTGAGAAAGGACACTACAAGAACAAGTGTCCAAGCAATGGGAATCAAGGCGGTGGGAATCAAATTCGAGGCAACCCGCAAAACCATCAGAACAATCAAAGGCAGAATCAGGGGAACCCTAAGGGAAGTAACCAAGCATCAACCAGTACTCAAGGAGGACGCAGGGCACCTGGCAGAGTATACAGCCTATGTGCTGAAGCAGCAGTGAAAGATAACAACGTGGTGAATGGTACGTTCCTGATCAATAATGTCTATGCTTCAGTACTATTTGACACTGGTGCGGATAGAAGTTTTGTGTCTTATGCTTTCAGTAAATATATAGACGTCACTCCTACAACCCTAGATACTAATTATGATGTGGAGTTAGCCGACGGAAAGTCACTAACCACAAACACTATTTTAAGAGGGTGTACTCTTAACTTGCAAAATCACCTGTTCAAAATTGACTTACTCCCTATAGAACTAGGAAGTTTTGACGTCATCGTTGGAATGGATTGGATGGCCAAACATCGCGCAAAAGTTGTGTGTTATGAGAAGTACATTCGTGTTCTGTACAAAAATGATATGTTGGTCATACAAGGCGAAAGGAGCGTAATTAAAAGCGAATCGAGATTAGAAGTCATCTCGAGCATCAGGACACAGAAGTACATCGACCAAGGATGTCAAGTTTTCTTGATTCAAATGACGAAGGAAGAGAAAGCCGAAACCCTAGAGAGGCGAATTGAAGATGTGCCTATTGTCAGAGATTTTTCGAAAGTATTTCCTGAAGATTTGCTAGGATTACCCCCGACACGCCAAGTAGAATTTCATATCGAGTTAATACCCGGAGCTGCACCTGTTGCACGCGCACCATATCGTCTTGCACCTGCAGAAATGAAAGAGCTAGCCGAACAACTAAAAGAACTTTTTGACAAGGGTTTTATAAGACCAAGTTCCTCTCCGTGAGGAGCACCAATCTTGTTTGTTAAAAAGAAAGATGGATCTTTTTGGATGTGTATCGATTACCGTGAGTTGAACAAACTTACAGTGAAAAATCGTTATCCCTTACCAAGGATCGATGACTTATTCGATCAGTTGCAAGGATCCAGCATCTACTCAAAAATTGACTTAAGGTCAGGTTATCATCAGTTAAGGGTTAGAGAAGAAGATATTCCCAAGACTGCTTTCAGAACACGATACGGACACTATGAGTTCCGAGTTATGCCTTTTGGTTTGACCAACGCACCTGCGGTGTTCATGGATCTCATGAACCGTGTGTGCAAGCCATACTTGGATAAGTTTGTGATTGTGTTCATCGACGACATTCTCATATACTCCCGCAATGAGAAAGAACACGAAGAACACCTGAAAACTATTCTGGAGTTGCTGAAGAAGGAAGAACTGTATGCCAAGTTTTCTAAGTGTGAATTTTGGATCAATACGGTAAAATTCCTTGGTCACGTGATTGATAGCAGTGGTATTCATGTGGACCCAGCTAAGATTGAAGCTGTTAAGAATTAGGCATCTCCAACTACTCCTTCGGAGATTCGCCAGTTCTTAGGTCTTGCAGGTTACTATAGGAGATTCATTGAAGGATTCTCCCAAATAGCTAAGCCTATAACTGAGCTTACGTAGAAGAACCAGAAGTTCAATTGGGGTGAAGAACAAGAAGAAGCTTTTCAACTACTGAAACAAAAACTATGTGCTGCACCTATTTTAGCACTACCTGAAGGCAGTGATAATTTTGTAGTGTACTGTGATGCATCCATAAAAGGGTTAGGTGCGGTACTGATGCAGAGAATGAAGGTTATTGCATACGCTTCTAGACAACTGAAAATTCACGAGAAGAACTACACCACTCATGATCTGGAGTTAGGAGCAGTAGTGTTCGCCCTGAAGATATGGAGACACTATCTGTATGGCACGAAGTGTGTAGTGTTCACCGACCACAAGAGTCTACAACATATCCTAGACCAAAAAGATCTCAACATGAGGCAACGCCGATGGATAGAACTCCTAAGTGATTACGATTGTGAAATTCGTTATCACCCGGGCAAGGCAAATGTCGTAGCAGATGCTTTGAGTCGAAAGGAAAGAATCGAACCGTTGCGAGTAAGAGCCTTGGTTATGACCATTGGCTTAGACCTTCCGTCACGAATCCTTGAGGCTCAGAGAGAAGCAGTCAAAATCGAAAACATTAAAGCAGAAGATATCAGTGGCATGCTAAAGAAGTTAGAAGCTCGCGCTGATGGAACATTATGCTTGGATAATAGAAGTTGGTTACCATGTTACGGTGACACGAGATCTTTGATTATGCACGAATCGCATAAGTCAAAGTATTCTATTCATCCAGGAGCCGACAAGATGTACCATGACTTGAAGATGTTATATTGGTGGCCAAACATGAAAGCTGACATCGCCACATATGTTAGCAAATGCCTGACTTGTGCCAAAGTTAAGGCTGAACATCAGAGGCCCTCTGGTTTATTGGTCCAACCCGATATACCAGAATGGAAGTGGGAGAAGATAACAATGGATTTCATCACCAAACTTCCCAAAACAGCAGCAGGATATGATTCGATTTGGGTCATTGTTGATCGTCTCACCAAGTCTGCTCACTTTTTGCCAATGAAGGAGACGGATTCGACAGAAAAATTGACAAGGCTGTACATGAAGGAGATAGTAGCAAGACATGGTATACCGGTGTCAATCATCTCCGATCGTGATAGTCATTTCACCTCGAGAGTTTGGCAATCCTTGCATGAGGCATTAGGTACGCAGTTGAACCTGAGTACTGCCTATCACCCTCAGACCGATGGTCAGAGTGAGAGAACCATTCAAACATTAGAAGACATGCTAAGAGCTTGCGTGATTGACTTCGGGAATGGTTGGGATAGACACCTACCTTTGGTGGAATTCTCGTACAATAACAGCTATCACACGAGCATTAAAGCTGCACCGTTCGAAGCACTTTACGGTAGGAAGTGTCGATCGCCTGTTTGTTGGGCTGAAGTTGGAGAAGCACAACTTACCGGACCAGAGATTATTCACGAGACTACGGAAAAGATTTTCAAGATTAGGGATCGCATGCAAGCTGCACGTGATCGACAAAAGAGCTATGCTGACAAGAGGCGTAGGCCCCTTGAATTTGAAGTCGGAGACAAGGTTATGCTCAAGGTCGCGCCCTGGAAGGGTGTAATGCGATTTGGGAAACGTGGAAAGTTGAACCCTCGTTATATTGGACCCTTTAGAATCATAGAGAGGATTGGTCCAGTAGCTTACCGTTTGGACTTGCCTCAAGAACTTAGTCGAGTACACAACGTGTTTCACATTTGCAACTTGAAGAAATGTTTATCCGATGACACACTCGTTATTCCTTTGGAAGAAATCCAACTCGACGACAAACTCAACTTCGTGGAAGAACCCGTAGAGATTATGGACCGCGAGGTCAAACAACTCAAACGAAGCCGTATACCTATCATTAAGGTCCGTTGGAATGCACATAGAGGTCCAGAGTACACGTGGGAACGCGAAGACCAGTTCAGGGAGAAATACCCTCACCTATTCACAAACCCACGATCTACCACAACGTCTTGATTTCGGGACGAAATCGCATAACGTGGGGCGGATGTGACACCTCGGAAAAATGTAGAACTTTTGTTCTGTTATGTACCGCAAGCTATTTCAAAAGTGTCGTTATGTTTCTAATAAATGTTATCTTTCAAGCGGCATACAATATTTTAGTGCTAGTCAAGAGTTATAATAACGCGCATAAATCGTCATTTTATTTACGGACCAAAAAGGGGTACTTTAGAGATCGCGTAAATAAAAATCATATTTTATTTTTACGCCACGCGAAACAAAGTCGCACGACCATATTATTTTGTGAACCCATTCATACTACAATAAATACAATATAAATGGACAAGTGTATATACTTTACTAAATCAACAATACAACTTGACGTTGCATCTCCTAAAAATTCAAAAATGCAAACTATTATTTAAGTCAACCAGTAGATATGAATTCAAAATGGACGAACCAACATCATCATTTGCATCCTTACATCTCATGTCCTACAATTATTTGACATTGTTTTACCTAACAAGTCTAGTACCACATTTCATTCAAATAGTAGCTATTCATTAAATAGTATTATAGAAAAGGGTGATCATCACAAATAGTAACATACAAATAACAGTGTATATGAATTATACATTTCTCATGCAATCTTCAGTAATCTATCACACAAAATGAGTATAAAAAGGGGAACCATGCACTAGCTATTTTCATCACAACTAAAACCTAAAAAAAAAAAAAAAGGATAAACGGTTCGAGTTCAAACTTCGTTGAGGGCACAAGCTAGGTGAACGACGGATTGTAAAAGGGTGAAACAAGGGAAATTCGAGTTCTTTCGTCACCACCATCTTTCTTGCTTGAACCTCGGTACGTCGCCCTTATAGTTATCATTAATCATGTCATTCATCATGTAGCTTAACGAGAGTCTTGGCTTGCATGAATAAAACGCGGCATTTAACCAAGCGTGTCTAATATGAACGTACACATATGAATAGATTTGCCGTAATACGCATGAAATAACAACCTGTAACAAAACTAGAAAATGCCATATTATACATAAAAGCTATATATCGAAACCAGGAGAGAGTCGTTAACCATTAAACATGTATAGGACTAGTGGCGAGACCAGAAATGTTGTAAAAATCTTAAGCATACCACGACCAAACGTTTGGGTTGTAAGGGGTTAACGAACACTAGAGTCTCGCATGAATTATGAGGAAACCCTCATGCGAAACCCTCAACGTGTGACATGAGCATGCCCACGAAAACCAAGCTAAACCACAGCCGAGTCTTGCTCGCTGTGGATACGTCTTTTGCGCTGCGAGAAAGAGCACGATGGTGCGTGTTGTTTTGAACCAAGACCCCACTTATATCTCATGCTAACAAGCGAACCCAGGCAAGTCAACACCTGCTGTTGCGGCTAGGTGGAGGAGTTTCATCGAATGTCACGTTGAGTGATTCTTCGATTTTCCTAGTGTGTTTATTAAGAATGATATAGGCTTTACTATTTTGGGAGTAACCTAGAAAGACACCTTCGTAAGACTTTGGGTCGAACTTGGTAAGGTAATCTTTAGTGTTTAGGATGAAGCACTTGCTTCCAAACACTCTAAAATAATCAAGAGTAGGTTTCCTACCTCTCAAGATTTCATAAGGTGTTTTTCCTAGGATGGCTCTAATTAGAATTCGGTTAAGTATATATGTTGAAGTATCTACGGCATTACACCAAAACTTTTGGGGTAATGATTGTTCGTTCAACATAGTTCTACTCATTTCTTGAAGTGTCCTATTTTTCCTTTCAACCACGCCATTTGATTGAGGAGTGCGTGGAGCCGAGAAGTTATGAGTAATACCGTTGGCATCACAAAATTCTCCAAATTGCACTTCATTATCAAATTCTCTACCGTGATCGGTTCTTATTGACACTATTGTACATCCTAGTTGATTTTGGATTTTCTTACTAAAAATTTCGAATTGATCGAAGGCTTCGGTTTTATCCTTAAGGAATCTAGTCCAAGTATACCTAGAGTAGTCATCTACTATGACTAAGGTGTAACGGTTTCCTCCGTAACTCCGTACGGCGGATGGACCAAAAAGATCCATGTGGAGAAGTTCTAAGCATCTAGTCGTTGAGACTAAATTCTTAGCTTTGTGACTAGCGTGAGCTTGTTTTCCAATTTTGCAAGCATCACAAAAATGTTGATCAAACTTAATCCTAGGTAAGTTTCTAACTAATTCTTTAGAGGCTAACGATTGAATGAGACGCATATTCGCGTGACCTAATCTCCTATGCCACAAAGTGGAATTTTCATCAATCGTTGCTAGACAAATTTGATCCTTAGGCTTATTTCCTAACTTCATTACGTATAAGCCTTTCTTCCTAATACCTCTACCTATGACTTTACCATTCCTAGTGATTTCACTATCATGTTCAGAGAAAGTTACTTTACACTTATTGTCACATATTTGTCCTATACTAAGCAAGTTAAATCCTAAGTTATCAACATGTTCTACATTATCTATTTTGAGAGAGTCATTAGAAATCGTACCTTTGCCAATGATGTTACCGCGAAGATTACTACCAAAAACAACATTACCTCCATTGTATGCCTTGTAAGTGGAGAAGAGCTTTCGGTTACCCGTCATATGTTTGGAGCATCCGCTATCCTTGATCCATTCATTGGGTTCCAAGTCGACTCCAAGGCATATCTATTTATATAAGACAATAACTCAAACATTTGGTCCCCAATATCTCATGGGTCCAAAGTTGTTAGTGCCAAACATCCCTTGCATTTGATGCAATTGGTTAGGATGTGAGAATGGAAGACACATTTCCCATGGCATGTAACTTTGTCGTGGAAAGTTGTTCCAAGTTACAGGAAAGCCATGAGGTTGGTTTTGATGACCAACATGTCTTCTTGGTTGCGGTGTTTTAGGACGAGAATAATTATTATTGACTCTTCTAGGAGGTGGAGTTTTTGATCTAAAGTTTTGTTTTGAAAATCCAACTCCGGGTTTTGACAATGGTTTATAAAATTGTTTGACTTCATTGTCACTAGCTACCGGAACTTTAACTTTGTTTACAATTATGTGTTTTGGTCTAGGACCCAAAATAGATTTTTGAAAAGAAACACTTTTCTCAGATATTGGTGTCTCTGGTGGCGGTCCCTTATTTACTTTGGGGGCCGCCTGAACATTTAGGGGGCCGCCCATGTTTATGGGGCCGTCCCTATTTAAGGGACCTCCATCAGAGGACGCCTTTTTCTGAGTTTTTACAAATTTTATTTCCTTTGTTCCACTAGATGATGCTTCAAATGAATTAAATCCTAAACCTAATTTATCACCGGAGGATTTTTGATTTCTTAGCATTTCATTCAAGCAGTGTGTACTCTTTTCAAATTTATTTAATCTAGTGGATTCATCTTTGAGTTTTTCATTCTCAATTTTGAGTACATGACACATTGCACATTCGAGATCAACTCCCTTGTTTTTCTCGAATATAGATAATTTATCTTTTAGTTCTCTAAGCTCATTTTCTAAGTTATTTCTAGTGGCTTTTAGTCTTTTGTTTTTAGTGATTATCTTTAGACTCATTTTACATAATTTATCATATTCATTGTCTAAAGCTATGTCATCAATTGATGAGTTTTCATCACTAAAGTAAGAGGATTCGGAACATACCTCACTTGATGCATGAGCTACAAGACATGTTTCGTCTTTGACCTTCTCATCATCTTCATCACCGCTATCGCTCCAAGAACCTCCGACAAAGGCTCTTTGGTTCTTGTCTTTCGGTGGTTTTGGACATTCTCCAATAAGATGATTCGGGTCGCCGCATCTAAAACATTTTCTATCATTTTTACTGGTCTTGTCATCACGGCTTCTTTGGAACGTCTTTTTGTCGTTCCGAGGTTGTCTCACGAATCTACCTCTTCTCTTAAAGAATTTCTTGAAGTCTTTTACCGCCATGGCATACTCTTCGTCTTCACTACCGGAAGTCGAACACTCTTCATCACTAGATTCTTTCTTAGCCTTTAATGCAAGAGATTTTCTTTCAACTTTTGCTTTGACTATTTTGGAATCTTTCTTGATGATCATCTCGTGGACTTTGAGGTTTCCAATGAGCTCATCAAGAGATAGTGATGTCAAGTCTTTTGATTCTTCAATTGTCGTGACCTTTGCTCTCCATTTAGGATGTAGAGCCCTAAGAAACTTCCTTACGTAGTTCTTACTAGAATAACCTTCATCAAGAGCTTTAAGACTAGTAATAATAGTATTAAATCTAGCAAAAGCATTATCTATAGATTCGTCTTTGGAAATGACGAATTGTTCATATTGTTGGACCAAAAGGTCGATCTTATTATCTTTGACTTGACTATTACCTTGATGGGTGATTAACAAGGTTTTCCAAATTTCTTTTGCCGTATTACACATGAAAATTCTTTCATATTCTTTTCTAGGCAAGCGTTGTAAATAACCATTTTGGCTTCATTATTTTTTGCAAGCCTTTTCTTAAGATCATCCGTTTGTTTTTCAAAAGGGATAACCTCATCAAGTTTGGTTTTCGGATTTTGAATAATAGGTTGAAAATCACCATTGGTAATAACATGCCAAAGATCTAGATCTTTTGATTTAACATATGTCTCGAATCTATTTTTCCAATAAATAAAACTATCGCTTTCAAAAAGTGGTGGTCTTTGCATAGATTGCCCTTCTAGATATTTGTCGGAATCCATAGATCGATCCAAGCTTTAAAATACAATATATTTTAAAAATCTTGAGTGACCTTGCTCCTGATACCAATTGTAGAAACTAGAAGGGGGGGGGGTTGAATAGTTTTACCGGTTAATTAGCGTTTTAAAAGTTTGCTTATGAAATAGTTTGATTCGAGATGTATGTCAATCAACCAACAATATGAATCACAACTAAACTATCTAATAATGCAAGTAATAAGTAAAGAGATAAAGAAAGAAACGATCAAACCAAGACACCGAGATTTATAGTGGTTCGGCAACGAAGCACCTCTTCGTTCCTACTCCACTCCCCGAGCACTCCACTCGAGATTTCACTATGTCAACAAGCTCCCTTTAGGCGGAGAAAACCGTTTACACGTCGCTTACTTTCTTTTCCGACACTAAGCTAGATGTCGAGTCCTAATCTTAGCTAGAACCAATCTAAGACTTCACTAAGTCTTCAAACACTCACAAGATCTACACTCTTGGATTGACACACAATCCAAATCACACCAATATACAATCTACACACTTGGATCTACACTTGATCCAATTAATACAACAACACAAAATAAATCTAATGAATGTTTGTGATCTTGAAGAAGAGAAGAGAGAAAGATCACTTGATAACAATTCGTATGTAGAAGAATACGATTGTTCTTCTCTTGCACTTGATTAGAAGGTGAAGAAGGGAGGAAGAAAGAATTAATCACTTGAAACAAAATCAAGATATGTTAGTGATCAAGATATGTGTTTTAGAAAGAAAGGAAGAAGAGAGAAAACTAGATCTGATAGAATTTTTGACAAGAGGAAGTCTGATTTTGAAATGGGTGGCCCAGTATTTATAGGGGACAAAAAAGTAGCTGTTGCTGGTGGCGGTCCCGGCGGCCCCTTATATATAAGGGGGCCGTCGCCCCTATAAAGGGGCCGCCACTAGACTCCGCTCCCTTTTTGTCCTTTTGTGGTGAAGGTTGTATCTGTTATGGAACCTTCCATTTTGGGGGGAAAATTTGAAATTCAAATTTTATGTTTTTAATAAAACATTTCTTTTAATTAATAAATAATTTGTTTTTATATTCTTATAAAAACATTTTTGTGGAAGTATAAGATTTAAAAAAAATTATTTTCTTGATCACTAATCATGTTTAATGATTTGTTTATCCATACCTTAAGTGATTAATCATAAAAATAAAATTTTATGATTATTAATTTATAAACGTTTAATTTTATCGCAAACCTTTTCACATTTTGTTATTATCAAAACATTGAGAGGTCGAAAAATATAAATAATATTTTTGGACATTATTTGTATTAACACAACCTACTCTTACAATTCTAACCAAGGAAGTTTTTAAGGATCCTTCTGTTTGCAAGACTATGGTGGATCGATTTCCAACACCAGGGGAAATGGTATGGATTAAAGCTTTATCTTCTGATTACTTGACTGCTAAATTGAGTGTTCTCCATTGCTTGATGATGTCGCATGGTGGTGAGCTCCTGGCTCGATATCGTAGTTTACTTCAGTCTTATTACGAATATGTTGAATCAACAGATTCTAGACTGAAGGGTTATTAGGAGAAGTTTGCTAGTTTAACTGGGCTGGAGTCTCAGGTGTCTAGGTTGCACAGACAGGTTGCTGGCTTAAACGATAAACTTTCCTCCTCTGATGCTGCATTTTCAAAATCTAAAGCCAAGGGAAAGGAGAGGAAGAAGAAGATCAAATCCCTTACCAAGAGTCTCGACAACCTGCATGCCGAAGTGGCTCATCTTTTTGCTGATTTAAAGCGGGCCACCATTCTAGAGGCTGAGAAAGATGAAGAGATCATTCATTTAAAGGCCACTCCTCTAGAGTTTGCGTCCTTCTTTCGAGGCCAATTTTAGTGCTTGGTTTGAAAGTTTCTTGCTTTTGATGAATTTAGCAGAGTTCAGGCTGAACTTCTTTCTTTGGCAGCTAGTGCTGGTTTTGAGCGTAGGTTGAGTATGCATCAGACTAAAGAAGAGTTTGTTGTTGTTTTGAAGAAGATTTCTCAGTTTATGCCTGGGGCGCAAGGTAGGCTTGCCCAAGCTTCCTCCCTTGTTGCTCAAACTGACTATGCTTTTTTGAACAAGATTTATAAGCATGCCGATGAACCTTTATTTGTTGTTGTGGCCCTTTTTGCTGGAGAGAAAGGTGATGGTTCTCTGCCCTCTTCTACTACTAATGAAGAGGTTGCTGCTACCCCTTTTGGGTTTTAGATTTTTAGTCTTCTTTTTTTTGTAAGCCTGTTTTTTGTCAGGGGAGGGGTGTATGGTATGCCAGAGAACATTTGTTGCTTCGAGCTTAAGGCAAACTGACTGTAGATGTATGGTTGTCCATCAAGCGGATCCTGAGTCATGCCACCCACCCTAAGCCGAATGGCTTCCCCCTAGGACCTTTAGTATAGCTGGTCAAGCCTCCGTAGGTTCAATGGGTCTATTATCACTCCCTGGAGCAAAGATCGTATTGTCATGCCTGGCCCTTGAACTTACCTGGTTTTTAGCTCGTTAAGTGTTATTATGTTTTTATTTCAATGTAACTACCGACTACGTTTGGTTAATTGTATTGCCGACTTCGTTTGGCTACTTGTAATAAGTACCCTTTAGTGAAATGTTAACTCATGGTTTAGTACTTTAATGTGTTTCCCTTTTGTATAGCATGTTTGTAATGTTTATACGTTTGTATCTAGCACTTTAGCATTGGTTTATACCTCAAACGCCTTATGTTTACTCCAGTTGTATGATTTTTTTTATCCGGATGTTCTCATCCAGACTAACTCATATGTTGGAGCAAATGTTCATTAGCTATGTTTGTATACATTACAGGTTGCTCCTGTTCCTTTTTTATTCATTGGTATATGCTCTCTCCATGACGTTGTTGTTCATCGGAGTTGTTTGCTCGGAAGGAGGAGATCGTTGTGACTCATCCTCTGGCCTTTGGCTAAAGTTTTCATAGCGATCCATCCGGAGCTTATCATACTTCATGTTTGCATAATTGCTATTTAGCCAATGGAATTTGACCTCGTCATATTAAATGAAAAACCAAATACTTAAATATAAAATAGATGGGCCCTCTAAGGTGAGCTAACACTTTGAAAATGGCTACCTCGGATGGGTTACATAATGCTATTAGACATGCGTTGCTGTTACAAGTTCATTCAGTTACTTCCACTAGTTTCCCAGTTGTAATTTGGCATTCTTATTGGTACCTTGCTTGTTGCTTTTCACTCTTTGTTGTCGCTTCCTACCTCAACTAATGGTCTTGTTTTGATTCGCACTGATACTTCTTGATTGAGGAATTCTAACTTTATGGTTGCAAGCTCGATTAGCACTTCTTTTTTGGAGTTTAATTTTTTGGGAAAATGCATGATCTGGAACCTGTAAAATAGGGCCGCTGCATCCATGATCTCTTCCTCATATTTCCTAGCTTCTTTCGTTGCTGGGGTTCTGCTTCCTTCCACCTGATCGACCAATATTTTTGAATAAAGACGTGTAAGTCTTTCATACCTTTGACAACGGAGCAACTAGTCCTTCCAGTAGTGCCTCATAATCCATGTTGTGGCAAGGGTATCGAAGTTCAAGCGGATAGCATATGAGTAAAAATTTTCATCAGGGCCAAGTTGGATCATACCTACGCCCGAACCTTCTTTGCCTGCTTCTTTGCTCAAGTATAACCTCCATGCCCTTGGAGTTGGGGCTAATCTTGCTTGAAGTTCGTTGCTTTGTCTGAGTGCCCCTTCCTCTTTTCCTTTCAACATATGCGGTAGTAGTTCCTTCTGCTTGAGGAACTTGTTCACTATCTGTCCTTCGGGCTTGTTGGTTTGGACGTATGAGATATATATGTTCTTATCTCTGCTGTCCATTTGGCCACTCATCCTCTAGTGCAAGGGATTTTTAATATTTCTTCCATTGGTTTTTTTATCACAACCTTGATTTGATGCTTCCGAAAAGTTATCCTTAGAGACCGTGCTGTGTGAATTAAAGCTAAGATTGTTTTTTCTGTTGGACTATAGCATGTTTCCATGTCTTGCAACGACTGACTGACATAAGAGATAGGCATTTGAACTCCCCTTCTTTCCAGGAGTAACATAGAGCTGATTGTCTTACTCTTTTGTTGTAAGCAGAGTATTGGCACTTCCCCCTCCTTTGGCATGTTTAGTGTTTGCAATTTTTGCAACTTTCTTTTTATCTTTCGGAAGGCTTCTTCGGCCTCGTTCGTCCAACTGGGTCCTTTTGCCATATCTAAGTTCTAGCGAACTTTTCAGATGTGAAGCATGAGTTCCACTAATTTTGTTATAAACCTGTCGATGCTTGCTAGCTGTAGGGATAGGTGCCGTATCTGATCTGGGCCTTTTGGTGTCTAGCTTTTCATTACCGCTTCTATTTTTGCTGGGTCTGGCCTTATTCCATCTTTTGTTATGGCGTAGCCCAGAAACCTTCCTTCCTTCATTCCGAATGTGCTTTCGTTTGGGTCGATTTTCATATTTACCCATTTCAGTTTATTCAATGTTTCTTCCACATCTTCAATTAAGCTTTGCTAGTCTTTGCTTTTCACGACTATTTCTTCTAGGTAGACTTCCACATTCTGACCTTTTTGATCGGCTAGTACTTTTCCACCATTCTTTGAAGTGTTGCTGCAGAGTTTTTTAGCCCTTTCGGCGTGTGAGTGAAATAGTATACTCCTTCCTCAGTATGGAATCCTGTTTCTCTTCGTCATCTTTTGCCATTCTTATCTGGCTATTTTCCTTAGGGAGCCGTAAGAAACATTTGTACAGATATCCTATTAATGATGCTTGTTCTTCTTCTATCTCCGGAAAGGGGTACATATCCTTGGTGCAGACTCTGTTGAGACTTGAGTAGTCCACTTGAACTTGCTAAGCACCGCTTGCCAGCTTGATGAGTGTTGCATTAGTGGTACATTCGGAGTGCTGGACTTTTCTGATTGTCCCTTCCTTTAACTAATTGAACACTTTTTCCTTCAATGCTTGTCTTTTATCTGGTGTTAGTGGCCGTTTCCTGTGGACCATCGGTTCGGACAATGGGTATGCTTTTAACTGATGTTCCATGACAAACCGCGGTACTGCTGTTCCCCTAGACCTGCCCATGCAAGTATGTCCACATTCTTCTGGAGGATATTAATTAGCCGTTGTTTGCAGCCAAGCGATAACGTACTTCTGATCGTTATGGATTGGTCCGATTGTTTATTACAGATGGTCACTTTTTCTCCCATGTTACCTTCGCCTCTTTCTTTTTCGGGAAGCATCGGCTCCTTTCCTGGTTTATGACCCGGATTGTTCCTTGCTCGCAGTATTGTTTGCTCCTGTATTCTAGACATTTATTCCATGTGTTGATGCCATTGTGTTTCTTTCCATGAATTCTGTGTTTTCTCCAACTGTCTGCATTCCCACAAGGCTTCCTTACTTGTTTCCATTGTGACAACTCCCTGGTATTTTGGGAACTTGATCATAGAGTGAATGGTCGAGCCTACTGCTCCAAGGCTTCTCATTTTTATTCTCCCTATAAGGACATTATATGACGAACGACACCTTACTATTGCAAACTCCATGAGTACTGTTTTGTTCCTTCCTGCCTCCCCCATGGTTATTTGTAGGTCTATCACACCCAAGGGGTGGTATGCCTCGCCTGAGAAACCTATCAACGAAGCTCTGTACTTTCTTAACATTGACCGGATGTTAGCACTAAAGTTTTTGAAACAATGCTCATACATAATATCCGATGAGCTTCCACTGTCTACATGAATCCTTCAGACCTGGTGACCTTCAATCATCCCTTCCAATATAATGGGTTCATCCGTCAGGCTATTCCGGGGGATCGCCAGGAAGGTGAGCTCTTTTGTTAAACCGGATTCTTCTCCTTTGTAGGGCCTCTTGCGGTTTCTCTTGTCATTCATCATGTTTATGACCTTTACGTCGTTCCTCCCCTGACTTCCATTTCTCTGATTGCTTTGGCGGATGTCCTTTATCAAGTGGCTAATTTTCCTAAAGCTACGGCTTCTTCTATCTGCTTTTTTAACTGATAGCAATCATTAGTGTTGTGGCCCCTATCTCCATGGTAATCACAGAATTTGTTTAGATTCTATTTTTAAGGAGTTCCAATCAAGGGTGGTGGTTTAGGGAAACTTATGCTTTCCATAGCCAGAATTTCCTTTGGAGTTTTAGTGAGCGGAGTGAAAGTGTCTCTTCTTGAATAAGGGGTATACATTCCTATGTTTCTTCACACCTCTCTTGGTCTATTTTTGTTTCTGGCTTTATCCTATCCTCCGGACAACACCAGACGAGTGTTTCCTTTATCACACTGAGGGGGACGAGACAATTCTGCTGAACCCGAGGCCACTTCTCCTCGAATGAAAGCTCTGATCCTTTCGAACATTTCATCTACCGTCTTGAGGATTTTGTCATTGAGCTTTTTTGCATGTTCCGGATGGCCATGGCCATGCATGAAAGTTGAGATGCGTAAGACCGGAGGAACTCCTTTTATGTGTGAACTTTCGGACTTGAACCGATCCATAAAAGCTTGTAGGCCCTCGTTTTATCTCCTCTTAATGCCGTGAATCTCTGTGGGGTCTTTGGCGTATCTTTTTTTGTTTTGAAAATTCCTCCAAGAACTTTTGGCTTAACTCCTCGAAACTGTTCACACTTTTGGGATCCAAATCGTCAAACCAATTTCTTGCTGCCCCACCCAGGGTTTGGCAGAACATTTTGCACCAGATGGGCATCAGCCATTCCTCTTGCTCTGCCGCGGCTGAGAAGATGCTTAGATGATCCTCTGGATCCTTGTTTCCTTCGTACACCCTGATGTTCCTAGGGAGCTTGGCCCTACGATGGTATTTGAAACGGGGAATTCTTAGGGTGAAAAGAGTAGGTTTGGGTCTTTTGTAAGGCGAGTTCAGATCTTCACAAGTGTCATTCGAACCTTCCTCATACTCAGTGTCTGAACTTGTTTCTTAATATCTGGGCCTCCTTCCTCTGGTTTTAGATTTCTCCCTTCTGGCTCTTTCCTTAGCTTTGCTCCAGTTCTCCAACCTTCTTGACCTTCTGGGGTGTGAAAGTTCTTTACCTTTGGAGAGACTCTTCTGACTTTTGCCGGCTGAGTAGGCTTTGCCACGTATGTTAGACGTGCCGGAGGACTCGAGGGAGAGTCAATCGGAAAAGCTTTTTTCCATTAACTCATCCGGAGCTTCTCTTTCAGAGTCGGCATAAATGAGCTTCCTTGGTGTTGTCTTTATCTTAGTCTGTTGGTCGTGCTCTTTGATCATTGTTCTAAACACGTCAATGCTTTCATTGACGAAAGATGGGGAAGGTGTTGTTTGAGTTTGTAAGACTGGTTCGGTCGGCCCTTTTTAGGTTTTTGTTCCTACGTATCTTGGCTCCAACCCCTGGACCTCTTCCTATACCAGTTGCGAGTCAACCATGTTTTCGTCTTTCTTTCAACTCGGGTAGATTGGGACACAGGTCCCACGGATTGCGCCAAATGTTGAGGTAAATTTATGTGGGCTACTTGAGCTTGGTGAAAAGACCTCAATCTTTATGAATATCTGGATCAACTTGGCTTCTCCAGAGCTTACTCCTTCGTATCCTAGCAGAAAATAAGAAAGAATACCGTTAGCTCGCCCTGAGGTGCTATTCCGGGACCAACTTCGGCGTAAGAGTAAGTATGGTGATATGATATAATTACGAAGAATATATAATATGGTCTGGAGTAGGTGTTGTGTCCCGTCCTAGGGAAATGAGCTCCCCTCTTTATATTAATTGGGATTCACTACATGACACAATAGTGGTGATTTACCTTGGTATAATTGTCGGCTACGTGTCGTTTTAAGGACAGTGGTCCTAAACAAGGATTTTATCTTTGTCGGAGTGTCTCCTGACACCTCTGTGCTAAGACGGGGCTGATAACTCTGGACCTGATCTGTCCTTCGACATACCAGCCTCTTCGGACTTCTTGTGGGGACTCCAGACCTGATGTGTCCTTCGACATGTCACCTTTTCTGAAGTATTTATCTGGCCTAGCCTATGCTAGTTTGGCAGAGGTATTCAAGTTACGTTTCTTCTCCGGACGTTCCGAGAGACTATACCTCATGAATTACAATAGAATAAATTTGAACAAATGGGATGTAATACCAATATGAACTATTGGTTATTAGTACAATAGAATAAAATTAGACAAATGGGATGTAATACCATAGGAGTGACAATGTTATTTATTTGGTAATGCAATCCCATTCATAAAAGAGAAAATTCTTGAAATGATCCAAAAATGAAAGCCCTTTGCCAAATTGCCTCAGACTTCCCATGCGACTATACGACTTATACAACTTATGCAACCTCTGATAAATTTACCAAAATACCTCTATTCTGAAACAAAAAAGTACATCCAATCATTAGAAAATAGGGGTATTTTGGTAAATTTGTCAGAGGTTACATAAGTTGTATAAGTCGCATAGGTTGCATAGGGCAATTCGGAAAGATTCAAAATTTTTAGAGCAATTTGAGAAAAGACTTTCATTTTTAGGGCAATTTGAGAATTTTCCCTTCATATAATTTGTTAGGAACATGTAAAAGATAAGAGCAAGAATAATATTCCTCCCCGCATTAACTAAATACTTAGGATACATGTAATATATAAAACCATATCACCAACATTATATTTATAGTGAAATTTTGGTACTTGGTATCAAGGTACATTTATTACAAACACATTTATTGAAAATACTCTCCTACCTCTTAATGTTTTTATAGAACGGCAACTAACTATCTCACATTATATAAACCACAAATCTATCTCACAATGTCCTAAGCAGGACTTGAACCCACAATCATTTGGTTGAGGAGCTTCACACACATCTTGGGATACCATTGGGACACAAGCCCTTTGGTTATCTCTTCACTGATAAAAATTCTTGACTTTGAGACGAGTGTAACTAATTTATCATAAAATATAGGTATTTACGCGTTGCGACGGTGGGTATCCTGTGATGATTAACCAAAGAAATAAATTAAAAATGATCTCGATGAGACCCGGTTCACTCATTTTTATTGGTTCTGACGGATCCTCTTCGTTTTGTTTTCGGACGACTTTTATTGGCTAGCCGAACTGGTGGCGACTCCGGTTCCCGGTTGAACCCGTTGGTCCGGTCCGGTTTTGTATGAAGCTTTGTGTGTTCTATTAGTTTGTACAATGTGTATAATAACATGTACTTTTTATTTTAGGGGTGATTTAAAAATAACATTTATTAGTGTGTTTAATTAATTATACTTTGGATTATGTTGTAGCTTGTTTAAATTGTACATTGAGAAAATATTATTTTGCTTTTCAGTAAGGGGTATTTTAATTGGTTGTATTTAATTTTGTTGTACAATATGTTTGATTAGTTGTAGGTTTTAATTTTCAAGTTTTATGTTTAATTTGGTTGTGCAATATGCTTATTTTAGTTGTATGTTTGAATTTTGAAGCTTTAGTGCATTAAATTCTCAAAAGTGCATTTGTGCATCTTATATTATAAAAGATTGAGTCTTCATATCTATTGGAGAGTCTTAATGATATATAGGATTGTTAAGCTCTTTATTGAAATAGTTATTTCATCACATCTTCAAGTGAATTAAGAATTTTTAAAGTTATGAAATGAATTAGTAACCACACAAAGCATGTTTAATATCCACCATTTCAATTTCTTCTATGAGGTATGTTTACTGTTAGTGAATATGAAGTGTTAAGTTACACCAAGCAAAATTGATTTTAAACATCCATTTGTTTTTTTTCTATTCCCATAAATCCATTGTGATAATTGAGAGTAATTAATACAGACTTTTTGTTTGCTTTTGTAAAAAACCAAAATCGGGCTGGCCCAAAATTGGAGCCCATTACTGTAGCACTGTAGATCCACTGTCAAAACGACAGTGGATTTGTCCGTGAATGTTAATCTGGTATTATACAAAGCTAAATCTTCGATATGGTTATTATCAACTAATCTATTTCTAAATTTAGTTATAAGGTATCTTAGGTAATGATATATCAGAAGTAACAATTAAGTTTCTATTTTTGTGCATTTAATTAGTTTAACGAACAATATCAGAAGTGTGTAACTAATGAAACAGAATAATGATCGATATACATAAGCCTACTAGATCAGATGCGATGCTTTATCACTACTAGATCAAATTCGACGTTCATTAAATTAGGGTTTGTGATTTATCATTAATCCTAGTTTGTCTGGAACCATTCATCTGATTTAGTGGTTATAGATCGGGTTGTTAAGTGACGATCCTTTAATTGTTTTATATTTAGTTCGACGAATACATTTAATCTTGGGTTTCGAATCAAAGGCCTCCTCTCTTCCCTCTCCTCCCATCTCGATCTCCCTTCAATCCAAACTTCGTCCGATTCATTATGGGCGAAAGCAATTGGCAAACAGTCACCAGGAAGAAACTTAGCTCCAGGTCCGCAGTGGGTATCCACCGTTCGAAAGAGGACGATGTTAATCGCATCTCCACATCCATTTTTGTTACTAATTTTCCCCAATCATTCACTGCCAAGGATTTGTTTTATGTGTGCAAGCAGTACGGTCATGTTGTCGATTTCTACATTCCTGATAAGAAGACGAAAGCAGGTAAAATGTTTGGTTTTGTCCGCTTCATAAATATCTTTAATGTGGAGCGACTGGTGTCCAATTTATGTACCATTTGGGTCGACCGCTTTAAACTTCATGCTAACACTGCAAGATATCAAAGACCCCCTTTGAATAAAAATGGCCCTCAAGAAGTGAAAACTATTGATCCTTCCAGAAACTCAAGACAGATACCCCAAAAGGTTAAAAATAATGTGGTTAGTGACAACTCATACGTCAACATGGTTAAGTCTTATTCTTCGTTAGAAAGGGGGGAAGATAATTCCAGCCCGGCTATTGTTATGGATAATGATTGTTTGAACTCCAAAGACATCTCAAAAGATCTGATGGGAAGAGTGAAGGAACTCGAGTCCCTTACCAATCTCAAGTCGGCTCTTTCCAATAAAGGCTTTGCTGATTTAAGTATTCGATATTTGGGTGAACTTTGGGTTCTTCTGGAATTTTCATCTGCCGAGTCTATGGAGCTGTTCCAAAAGAATGAAGATGTGGGTTCGTGGTTTTCAGAATTGAATCATGCCTCTATTGATTTTATCCCAGAAGGCCGTATCGTTTGGGTAGAGGTTGAAGGCGTCCCCTTTAAACTTTGGTCGGGGAATACCTTCAAAAGGCTCGCGGCAAAATGGGGCGACCTATTGGATGTTGATCAAGATGTGAGCTCTTTTCACTCAAAACGATTGTGCTTGTTTACGAAAAATTATATGAACATACATGAAACATTCAAGATTCTATTCCGCGGTAAGGTGTTTTGGATCCGCGCGAAGGAAGTCCCTGGATGGGTTCCAGAATTACTTGAGGATTCTGATGATGATGACTCCGACGATGAAGACCATATGGATGACGGTTTCATGGAAGGTGATATCAATGAACAGAACTCGGATTGCAATGGTGACAGTAGTACAGTGGAAGTGGTACCTGAAACTTCTTTGGATGAATCTGTTGATTCGAAGAAGCAAAAATCGGATGACCCGTTTAACATATACCCTTTACTCAACAAGGATGGGATCATTATGAATGATATGACCAATGGAGAAAAGTCAAGTCTTAAATTTCCTCCCGGATTCACCCCTGATCAGGTTGATGTGGGATCAATAGTGCTGAAAATAATACTAAGGAAGGATCCAAGGCAGACTCTGCACGCATCAGTAGATTCAAGAATTCAGAAGCCCCACGTACCGGTGGATCATTTTTGAACTTAATGGAGGAAGTTGTGAAAGTTGGTCAGACAATGGGATATAACATGGAAGGTTGTGTGAATAATCTTTCCGAGATAATCAAATCTCAAGGAGTGTCATTGGATCATAGATGAATTTTTTATCCCTAAATATCCAAGGCCTTGCCCAAAAGGCCAAAAAAGATTGGGTTAAGGAGTTATGCGTTAGTAATAAAGTCAACTTTCTGGCGCTTCAAGAAACTAAGATGGAATCTATGGATCTTCGTTGTGTCAAGAGTTGCTGGGGAAATTACGCTTTTGATTACAATCATAGTAATTCGGTTGGAAACTCGGGCGGCATCCTATGTGTTTGGGATCCAGGTTCTTTTCAGAAAATCAATCATACCATTTCTGATTATTTTGTCATTCTTCAGGGAGTTTGGCTCAAAAACAGCACTGATCTCCTGGTTGTGGTTGTGTACGGGCCTCATGACCAGAGTGACAAACGCATTCTTTGGGATTACTTGTCTCATTCGATAAATAGGTGGAAGGGAGAGGTTGTGTTGATGGGTGACTTCAACGAAGTTCGGTTTAAGTCGGATAGATTTGGGACCGAGTTTAATGCCAAAGGTGCGGATGTCTTTAACTCCTTTATTGCAACCGCGAGTCTTGTGGAAGTTCACTTAGGGGGTAGCTCATTTACGTGGTGCCATAAGTCTGCTACTAAAATGAGCAAACTTGATAGGTTTTTCATTTCGGAGAATTTGTTAAACATTTTTCCTCATATATCTGCTATTACTTTGGATAGATCTTTGTCGGACCACCGTCCTATTCTTCTCCGTGAAGTGTCTTTTGATTACGGGCCAATCCCTTTCAGATTTTTTCATCACTGGTTGGAGTTGGAAGGATTCAACGAGTTCGTTATTGATCATTGGAATTCTGCTCCTGTGGATTCTAATAACGGTATGCATAACTTTGTGGGTAAATTGAGATTCCTTAAGAACAAAATTCGTAACTGGATCAAAAGTAATCGAAGTAACAGGAAAGGTGCTTCTGATTCGCTCAAAAATGAACTTCGCCAGTTAGACGAGCTCATTGACCATGGTAAAGGTTCTGATTTGGTGGTCAATAAACGATTGGAAGTAATGAATGAAATACAGCGTATTGAAAAACTTCATACGATGGACATGGCACAAAAGGCAAAAATAAAATGGTCGATAGAAGGCGATGAAAATTCTCGATATTTTCATGGGATTTTGAATAAAAGGCGGAACCAAATGAACATTAGAGGGGTCTTGGTTGATGGAGTATGGCAAGAGAAACCGAAAGACGTCAAACAAGAATTCTTGGATCATTTTCGTTCCAGGTTTGACCATCCTTCCATGCATCGTGCCACCGTGGACATGATCTTTCCGAGACAACTTTCCAATGATCAACAGATGGATCTCGAATGTGAAGTGACTAAGGAGGAGTTGAAACGAGCAGTGTGGGATTGTGGGGTAGATAAATCTCCGGGTCCTGATGGTTTTTCTTTTGGGTTCTATCGACACTTCTGGAGTTCCATTGAAAATGATGTGTTCTCGGCCGTTAGACACTTCTTCACCTTCGCGGATATTCCTAAAGGTTGCAATTCCTCTTTCATTGCCCTCATTCCAAAAATTCCTAATGCTAATTTGGTTAAAGACTTTAGACCTATTAGCCTCATTGGTAGCATCTATAAGATTATAGCGAAAATTTTGTCGAACAGACTTGTTATGGTATTAGGAGATATTGTAAGTGAAGTTCAATCGGCTTTTATTGCGGGAAGACAAATTCTTGATGGTCCTTTTATCCTTAGTGAAGTTTTGCAATGGTGTAAAAGCAAGAAGAAACAATCTCTGATTTTCAAAGTTGATTTCGAGAAAGCGTTCGATTCAGTTAGATGGGACTTCTTAGATGACATTCTCAGGAAATTTGGCTTTGGTAACAAATGGTGTAAATGGATCCAGAAGTGTTTAATGTCTTCGAGGGGTTCTATTCTTATCAACGGGAGTCCTACCGAAGAATTTCAATTCTTCAAAGGTTTGAAGCAAGGTGACCCGTTTTCGCCTTTTCTTTTTATTCTCGTTATGGAATGCCTACATCTTTCATTTCAAAAAGTAGTAGATGCAGGTATGTTCAAGGGTATTACTCTTAGCCATTCGGTCAATTTATCTCATATGTTCTATGCCGATGACGCGGTCTTTGTCGGTCAATGGACGGATAGAAACATTAACACTCTTACTCATGTGTTAGAATGTTTTTACCATGTGTCGGGTCTTCGTATAAACATGAGTAAAAGCAGGATTATGGGCATCCATGTGGAAAGTGACAAAGTTCATCACGCGGCCGGAAAACTTGGATGTCTTATTCTTAATACTCCATTTTCTTATTTAGGCACCAAAGTGGGAGGCATAATGACTCGGGCAGAGGCTTGGAAAGAGGTCATCGATAAAGTCGCATCCCGTCTCTCAAAATGGAAAATGCGCGCCCTTTCCATCGGTGGTCGGTTAACTTTATTGAAATCGGTTCTTGGTTCAATTCCAATCTTTTATATGTCCATATACCGTGTTCCGGCGAGTGTCCTTAAGAAGTTGGAAGCTATCAGATGCAACTCTTTAATGGCCATGAGGAAGGTAGTCGTAAAGCATCTTGGACTAAATGGAATAATGTTCTTGCTGACAAGTGTAACGGGGGCTTGGGAGTCTCGAGCCTTTTTGCCCTTAATAGGGGATTGATGATGAAATGGATGTGGAGATCTACAGGCTACGTTACTTCTCTTTGGTCCCATGTTCTTTAAATGCGATTGATGGAGACGACGGTAATGTAAATCTTACCCGTATATCAGGTATGAGATCCTCCTGGTCTTATATTGTTAATGAGGCTAAGGTTTTGGAGATCCAAGGTGTTAATGTATTAGATAATATGCATCTTAAGCTAGGCGATGGTACTACGACATTGTTTTGGAAGGACAACTGGTCAGGTAAAGGTTCTCTTAAAACCTTGTATCCTCGGCTGTATTCGCTTGAAAATCAAAAAGAGGTGTCGGTCAGCTCAAAAATAAACGACATCAGCTTAGTTCATTCTTTTCGCCGCGTAGTAAGGGGGGGGGGGGAGGGGGTGGAACAGTCTCAATTCGATGCCTTATCTTCACTGGTAAGTTCGATAAACCTGGTTCCCATGTGTGATAGGTGGGTATGGACCTTGGAAAGCTCGGGTATCTTTCTCAGTCGCTTCTATTCGCAAAATCATAGATGGGAATCGACTTGCCACTAGTACTTCTAAAACACGTTGGATCAAATATGTTCCCATTAAGTAAGTGTCCAGCATGGAATGTAAAAATGGTACGTTTCACACCGGTTCAACATTTCCAGGCGTGGTATTGTTATTCCTTCGCTTACTTGTCCTACTTGTGATAATGGCATCGAAACTTCGGATAGCTTTTTTCTCAAATGTGATATGCTCTAGACATTTAGTAGCAAGTTCTTCTTGGTGGAGTGTCATTATGTGATATCAAACTCTTACAACGAATGGGTGCTCTTGGATAACAACCATCAGGCTCAAGAACAAAACAAAGGCAATGCTAGAAGGCGTCTTTTACACTATGTGGTGGTACATTTGGAACTTTCGCAACAAGCTTCTTTTTGAAGACAAAGCCCCTTTGAAAGCTACGCTTTTTGATAATGTAGTTTCTAGCTCTTATTATTGGTGTAAGTTTAGAAGTAGATCCTCATTTAGTTGGGTTGAGTGGCTAAACAATCCTCATTTGATTACATTGTAATTCTAGCTCCTTGCTAGTTTCTTTTAATATAATCCGCCGTTCAAAAATAAAATAAAATATTAGAGTCTTTAAAATATTCTAAAAGAGATAAAACGATAAGTAAATTTTATAAAAAACGTTTTGGCCAGTTTTCTCCAATATTACTTTTTGGATCAAATATGTGTACGCAGTGACTAATATAAGGAATATGTAATAGTTGTGTTCACACTCAAAGTTTTATGCGTGTCAAGGCTCGTCTTTAAATTTTTGAATTTTTTAAAGGTCTGGGCGAAATTACATAATGAGGCCGTTCGAAAATAAATGTTATATATAAAGTGTCACAATTTATAAGATATAATGTAAATAAACAATCTAAACGTTTAACATGTTACTCGACTTAAATATTTTCTCATCTAAACATTGTTTTCTTCGAAAAAATACGTGTACACATGAATATAATTGTTAACGTGACAAATTTTGGGGCCCCTAAAATTTTTGAGGCCCTGTGTGGTCGCCCACCCCGTACACCATCAAAGACGACCTGATGAGTGTCCACACTTAAACTTTATATTAACTATAAAAACCATTACAGTTTCAAAATTGTTTCAATGTTGTATAATTTTCAAAATTTGTGTGCTTAAAGTATCATAAATGCAGTAACATGTTGTACATTAATTTTAAACACTCACTATATGAATTTAACTACTTTTAACTGACTTTATGTACAACATGTTAATGCATGACTAAACACAAACAATAAGCAAGTTTGAGAAGTGTTTCGTTCAGGTCACCATAACATAAACATTACATAAGAATGAAACACTATTGAAACATTGAGTGATTTTTATGATCAAAATAAAGTTAAGAGTTAATTGCTTAAATGGTCCTCGTGGTTTGTCGGGTTTAACGGATGTAGTCCCTAATTTTTTTTTCCTGAATCCTTTCCCTGTGGTTTCGACCTGTATCGGGTTTAGTCCCTTGACGAATTTTTCCGTTTGTTTGACTGTTAATTAGACTGAATTGACCAAACTATCCTCATACGTGTTTCCTAAATGGTCCCTATGGTTTGCTGAATATCAAGGATTTAGTCCATGCGTTAATTTTTTAGTATTAATTTGTTATTAATATATTATTATTATAATTATATATATATATATATATATATATATATAATATATTGTTATATATATATATATATATATATATATATATTATGTTTTTAAATTATTTTTATTATTATTATTTTTGGCCGTTTTTGTCCATTTTTGTAAGTTTTCGTACGTTTTCATCCGTTTTATACATTTTTACGTTTTTTCTGTCTTTGTACGTTTGGTGCGTTTTATACGTTTTTTGTTCGTTTTTTACGTTTTCATCCGTTTTTATCTGTTTTTGTACGGTTTTGAATGTTTTTTTTATAATTTTTCCTCCGTTTTGTACGCTTTTATACATCTTTCTAAGTTTTCGTACGTTTTTATCCATTTTGTACGGTTTTTTCTGATTTTTTCGTTTTTGTTTGTTTTTCCGTTTTTGTTTGTTTTTGTACATTTTCTTACATTTTATACGTCCTTTTAAATGTTTTCTAAGCTTTTATACGTTTTCGTACGTTATAAATATGACGAAAACGTATAAAGCGTACGAAAACGTTCAAAAATGTATAAAATTGTACCAAACATAAAAAAACGTGTGAAAACTGATAAGAACGGATGAAAACGTATGAAAACGGAAAAAACGGACAAAACGTACAAAAATTTGGAAAAATGTAAAAAATCGTATGAAAACGCAAAAAAAGCGAACGAAAAAGTAAAAAAAGCGTTCAAAACGGATAAAAACGGATGAAAAAGTACGAAATCGTTCCAAAACGTACCAAACGTACAAAAACGTAAAAAAAATGCATAAAAACTTAAAAAGACGTATAAAAAACTCAAAATATAAAAAAGAAATAAAAAATATAAAAAGTAAAAAATATTAAATTTATGTTATCCAACAAACCACAAGGACCATTTATGAAACACTAATAATGGTATTTATGTAATTTCTACAGCCTAAACCATCAATTAACGGTCAAACAAACGGAAAAATTGGTTAAGGGACCAAACCCGATACGGATCAAAACCACAAAGAGGGGATCCAGGACAAAAAAGTTTAGGGATTAATTTCGTTAAACCGACAAACCATTAGGACCATTTAAGCAATTCACTCTAAAGTTAAAGTGACTAAATTTGAACAAATATCAAATTTGGTTACTATTAGATGATTTCCAATATTATATAAACTTTCTTATTGTTGTTTTTGATAACCATTGTCTTCGATACATTGCATAACTAATTCATGAGGTTTGAATCTACCGCTAAATAGAATTTAACCAGGTAAAATCCTTTAAAAGGTTGGCGTGAATACTTTAAAGTTGTTTGCAGGTTCATAAGCATAATTTCGCTATAATGATACAATGTGATTAGTAACGTTTATCTTGTTTTTCGAAAATTAGAAAAATTGAAAATTGGACAAAACAGTCAGTCTTACAGAAATTTGGGCTGTTCATGTGAAATTACTAACTGGGCCTATATATATTAAATATATAAGAGGATCAAAGCTTGCTTACCTCAAGGCCCCAAGGTGTATTCTAAAATTGTCTGTCTAAACAGAAACTTTTTTTCAAGAAAAATGAACTACATCAAATTGACACTAGTAAAATTTTTCATAACAATATTAACAAACTAGTTATCTATGAAGCCAAAATTAGACAGAACATGTTACCAGAATATTAACTCATTTACATAAAAATTAAGTTCAACTTCCTTTGCTTCTTAACACAAACATAGCACAACTTAAATATCAAATATCTAAAATATGTACAAGATCCAAACATTCTACATTATGCACCAAAAAGAAAAAGAAGTGGCGATCGCGTATACAGAAATTCAGCCACCCGCTGTTATAAAAGACATAGAAATTTAGATAAGAATGCCACTGTGCCATTTTTTTCGCAGCCACATCTCGCCTCACTAAGCCCCACTTAAAAGCAGCCCGAATCTTACACTATCTTCCCCTTGGTGACCCGTTACTCGAAGTACAGATTGAAAAATCAGAGGAAAAAATATTTACAGTTTGGTTACTAGGATCAATAACCAAGTTGTTTCCTTGCCACAAGGAAGTCTCGGCCTGAAAATCAATATCAGCTAGATCTCGATCACCATAAGTTTCATTGCTCAATTCTTCAATTATAGGAGAAAAATAACCCATAAGGATTTCTATTTCACTGCTGCTATCAACATCTCCATACATTTTCATATCAGGTTCATCTGTATGAAGCACGGTATTTATCATTAATATATACCAAATTCATATGAACCTAATTAGTTAAGCGAGTCATATGGACTACAAGAAAAATACCTATGTTCACAAGAGGCGGGATGTTAACACCATGCAGACATAAACTTGCACTTATAAGAGGGTCTTCCATTGGCACCATCATCTCCAAGTTATTGTAAGCTTGCTGCTTTAAAGCATCTACCGCATGCTGCAAACGATGCAAGAAAATATGACTTCTGAATTGATACCATAAAACATCACGAAAGTTAGAAGTATATATAACTTCAAATATATATGAAATAATACCATTTGAAACACTGAGAGCTTACTAAGAGGCAAATAATTTTCTCCATCAAAGGTTGCGCCTACTAATGTCAAAACCGAATCAAACAAAAGCCGGATTCCATCATCGTCACAACTTTGGTACATGTACAACTTGTCATCTAAAACACAATCTTTTGCGTGCTTAATTACAGTCTTCCATATCTTGTTAGATGATCCACCAAGTAACTACAATATATATACAAGTATAAGAACAATCTGAATAATTGAAAAATTTATATATTAGAAACAAGCAAAATATAATTATCATTACCTTGCAAAGTAAGGACGGATTGGTAACATACAATTGTAGAAAGTCTTTCACGGTGCATATATGATGTGACGCCAATCGTTTATGAAGAACCCCGTCTTTTGCTATCTTTTCCAACCTCCAATTTCATCACCCAAAGATTGGAGGATAATGCTTCTTGTATGCTGAATCGAGAAAAGATTTTTAGTCAAAAATTTATTACTAAATAACGAATTGAAAAGAGAAAAGGGATGCATACATTCGCCACGTTGATCTTTTACTACGAAGGCATGACTCTTCGCTTCTCTAATTCTGACTCCAGCAGACGCATCTTTAACTCGTGCACCTATCATGAATTTTCTACTTCTTCTCCAGCTTGAATTATCAGTAAAACGCAATTCACCTAAATCCGCAACTCCATTTACTAGTGTGACTACCAAATCTCCTGTTATCAAAGGCCTTCTTCCATCTCTTGCATATACAAGTTTGTCATCAAAATCTTTCTCAGGCCAATCTTGGTCATCATCAGCCGAGAAATCACCATCAAGTGGAACAATCTCTACTTTCAAGGATGAAAGCGGTCCAGATGTTACTACTTTGTTGGAGTTGACATCAAATAGCACTAGCTTCACAGCAGTATTGTCTTCAGACTGTATCCGACTTTCAGTGAAGAATGTATTTGGTAAGTTTGCTTGCATGCGGAGCTGCAATGATGCCTTCCTACATGGTTCAGGTGCACGGCTAGGCGATCTATTATGGAAACAAAAATGGACTTATTACCTTTAAATATCTTGCCTTGATTTATGTTCAAGATTAGGGACATTGTTGTATTAAGCAATGTTTTGAAAACCGGGTTTTGAATCGACCCGGTCGAGTCACCGGGTTACCGGTTCAACCGGTTGGACCGCCGGGTCAACCCGGTTTTCCAAAATATATATATATATTTTTTCAATAATTAGAAAGAAAGTATGTATATAAATCATGAAATATTTCATATATTAAGCCTAAAGACTATTTATTAACAAATATAACATGTAAAATTAAAATTACGTCGCAAATATATACAATTAACATGTTTTATTTATAAAAAAATACGAAAAAACCGAAACCCGGCCGGGTCTCATGACCCGGGTCACTCCAAACCCGGTCAAACCCGGCGGGTCAAACCGGGTTTCGAAAATATGAAACCCGGTTTAATTTGACCCGTTTTTTCGGCCGGAACCGGTTCAACCGGTTGACCCGGCCGGGTCGAACCGGGTTTCAAAACACTGGGTCGGATGATACTTCCATCCACAAATTTTACCCATCCGCCTTGGGTCTATGTTCCTCGCCCTCCTTCTGCTTTTCATGTGTCACACATCTTACCATCTTCTTCGTTGTTGGAAAGCGGCAGCATTCAGGAGTCATTTACCCATATTAATAACCAAACACATCGTGGGTCCACCGTCAATGAAACTGATGGTAGACCGGATTTGATGACGCGTTTGGACCTGACTTGCATTTGAGGACTTTAGCCAAGCTAGCCACGGAGTCAGCTAGTTTGAGAACGGCGCTATTTTCTTGTAAAATCGAATTAATTATTTCTTATGATATTGAGGCTTTAATTAGAATAAGCTAATCAAGTGTGGTAGTGTATTACATAACGTATTCATAATACTTATTACCGCTATAGATCATTTGGGGCTATGATTAAGTAGCTAACAGTTTATAGGAGGTGATTTGTTTACATCATTATTTTTGTCATACACCATTTAAATACATCCGGTGATGCTACACCAATCAACACTCAGATACAAGAAGATTAGTGGTGATGGCAACAAAAAGAAATGATGTTAAAATCACACCTCAAGTTTATTCATGAAAAGAAGGAGGTTTTCTCTATTCATGTTATTTAGGAGGCTATTTTGACTCAGGTGTACGTGATTTAACTGGTTTTGTGTTGGATTACTTCCTTGACCGACCCACATGTCTATGTTCGCACACAGGGGCGGAGCTATTAAGAGGCAGGGTAGAGGTCCCGACCCCACACAAAAGTCGTGGGTGACTACTGTAAATATTATACTCACAGGCTCGTTTTTAAAAATTATAATCCTCATTTTTATTCTGATGGAACATGTATAATATTAGGGTTTTTGGCTTTTTAAATAGCACGTCTTTTCCAAATACTACCCATCATGGTACGTGTATAAATTAATCCATATGGTACCATGAACTTTACATTTTCGGGTCAATAGGTACATTTATTACCGGCTACTTGTAAAAACGGTTACTTTTTTAGGAATTTTTTTTTTTAACTTTTTAAATATACTTTTTTTCATTATTTCGAAAAAAGTAATTTTTTTTTACAAAATTAAAAAAAAAATAACAACTTTACATTTTTTTGTACTTTTTTAAATTTAAAATAATATTTTTTTTACATTATTATTCGTAAAAAATTTAATTTTTTTACAACTTTTTTAAAAACAAAATTGTACTTATTAAATCTTAATTTAATTTTTTTTTTTTTCAATAATCGATTTTTTTTCTTACGGGAATTATTTTTTAAAGTTAAGGAAAATTTCAAAAAATTAAACATTTTTCCGTTTTCTTCGGATATAATAAATACATTTTTTGAATTTTAAAAGTTTTAAACATTTTTTTAAAGTTAAGAAAAATCTAAAATATAAAAAAAACTAAACGTTTTCCTTTGAAAAAAATTAAAAAATTCAAAAAAAAATTTTAACGATTTTATACAATTTTTACGTTTTAAAAAGGTACGAAATAATTTTTAAAAGTTTTGCAAAAAATTTCTAAATTTAGTACACGTACCATATGGGCTTTACTTTGATAGGATGATGAATATTGTTAGGATGCCACGTAAGCGTTAAGCTTGTTACACAGGTGGTGGAAAATTCAGTTTACGTACCATATTGACACGAAATGCAAAGTTCGTGTATGATATGGGCAATAAATTTAGTACACGTACCATATAGGTACATTTGAGAAAGTACGTGGCTATTTAAAGCCAAAAACCCTAAATATTATATTATCCCGTTTCATAATATATTCTTCATATTCATTTTGGATGTCTCGAAATAATAGTTAATTTCTTGTGTCAACCAATTTAAATGAGTTTAGTGAGTGCGGATTATATTTGATTGTTTGAAGAGTGCAGTGGTCTCACTTTTCTAAATTGTATCTTTTGTGTTTTTTGTTTGGTAACAATAATTTGGGATAATGGAGTAAGTTTTACGGGTAATTAAGTTGATAATACAAACCAACCTTCAATTCATTAAGAGTCATTCGACTATAAATTATACTAGTATGACACATCCTCTTTAAGAAATTGATAGGTTATTAATGACTTCAAAAATTCAGATTATCAATTATGAGTTATGATTTTTTGTATTCGAGATTTGAGACTTGAGCTTAGAGTATTA
>BQNB010028650.1:3326-56454 GCA_026074375.1 Tanacetum coccineum
CTTTCATCTAATTCATAAGCTAACTTATAATTCATTAAAATAAGCTAATAAGTTAGCTTATAATTCAACAAAATAAATTCAGATGATGACGATTCATAAACTTATTTATATAAATCATCTAATAAGTTAGCTTGTCACTAGCAACAATTAATTCAGATAATTCGTTCAAATAAGCTGAATTATAAGCACATAAATTCAAATGATGATAAATTAATAATAAGCTTATTCACATCAAATAAGCTAAAATAAAAACAAATATGAACCTGATGTTTATCAATTGAAGAAGGAGATGATCGATTCAAAATAAGACAATCGATTGAAGATCGATCGATTGGTTGTTTGTGTTGATCAAACGATTAGTTGTGGATTGGTGTAGAGAGAGAGAAAAAAAAAGACGATCTGAAAACACACACTTTGTGTGTGTGTTAAATGAGGAGGGTTATAAGAAAGTAAGTTTATATAATGTACAAAAATACCCCTTAAGTGTAAATAGGCAATTTAATCTCATTCATTAGATGAGATGGAAATGAAAGGTGGGGATGAATCCCCCAGTATCCACAAAAAATATGGTTTTCAAATGAACTTAAATCCTAAAGTAAAAGGTATTACCGGCCAGTTGTATTCTAGGCATAAATCTGCAATTTTGGTACAACATACTTTCTTCGTCTCAAATTAATAGTTTATTTTTCTTTTTGAGATGTCACAATTTAATTGTTCACTATTAAAAATAGATAGAGAAATTTGATTAAGTTTACTATATTACGTTTGTTTGAAATATTATTGCAAACTATAAATAAGACTTTAATTAATTAGCTAAGGGTAAAACTGTCATTCTGACAAAAAGTAAGAAAGAGAAACCAGTAATAAATGCATTTTTTAAACTGTGTGTTTTTTTGTCGGGACAATAATTTTGGAAGGAGAAAGTATTTTATTTTAAAAACCTTAAATTTTGTTTTACTAATTTTTCTAGGTTTTCTTTAAAAATTAGCTAGTAAGAACCTTGGAACAACCTTGGTGTAACTATACGAGAACAAACGGTCTTAGACAACCTTAACATCATGTTGGCGTGGTTAACATATTACTAAAGTTTTTACTATTTAAAAGACAATTTATAAGCCTTTTTTATATAGCAAAATAGCTTACACGTTTGATTAGCTTAGTAAAGTAGAATTGCTCCCATCTCCTAATAAGGGTTGCCAACATCTAGCAATTTACAGTAACAAATTGATAATTGTTTCTTATAGTGTCAAAAGTGTAGTGGGCTGTAATTAATATGCATGTTCAAAAAAATAACAAATAAATAAATAATAATAATTGCATTTCTTCTGATATTCCTACGTAATTTTTATTAATACTTTTTCTACCTCCAAAAATTATTATTTTGTTTTCATCTCTAAAGTATAGTTAGCTAGCTTCTTTCTTTTCGATGAAAAAAGTATAGTTAGCTTTTAATAAGATAATTAAAGTACAGTATACAAGACTCCAAGAGTGAGTATTTTGTGCGTTTTACATAAAAAACAGAAGTTTTACATTCGAATCCAAGCGACCTTCACGATTTGTCACTCTCATTTGGCCACAAGATCGGTCAGTGGAGAATGGAGATGTCCACAAAAGATATTCACCTTTATAATTGTTTGTTTCAACTATACATATAGTAAAAATGATGATGATTCATAGGTACACAATGACAACTTTTGACATAATTTTGACATAATATAAGTGGAGGGTGCTACTATTGGTACCACTGGCCCGCTAAAAAGTACTAAAAAAGGTTCAAAGATTTCTTTTGTACCTTTTTTTTACAGTGCATCGCAGTTTTTTATCAGTTTCTGTTCCGTAATTTTTAACAGTTTCATACTTTTGACCTGTTAAACTTTATATTTTTCGTTCCGTTTTTTCCGTGTCACAGTTTTATAACATATATAAAATTATAAAAATTAAAAAATTAAAAATAAAAAAAACCAAAAAGCATGAGAGGATACAAATGGTTTTTTTGGAGTGTTATTTATATCATGAGCCATAAGTGGAGAGCAAGGAACACGCTACAAAGTGACACTCGAACCCGACCCATACATATATAGCCCCCTTAGGCCCGTAGCTAGTCTTGTCCATCTTATCTTGGACATAAAGTCAAATATACAATTAAAAGTAGTGTTTTAAAAGAGACGCGCTACACTAATTTCGCGCGAAGTGAGGTTAAGATCAACATAGACCTCAGAATTTGTCATAAATCTCCAATGAATCATGTCAAACTCAACCCCAACACAACGACCACTCACAAACAATTCAAATTCAAAAACAATCAATTTTTCTTCAAAAATAAAAAAACTCATATTCCACCTAATTTATAAAAAATAAAAATATCCACAAACGGTAAATCGTCACACGAACAAAAAAAACACCATCGACAAATTATTTTTTTTGTATCTTTCAGTAGACGGGTGACACGATATACTTTTTGAGGAACTTTTTTTCAGATTTTTTTTTAGTCACAAATTGCGAAATATCGATAAATGATTCTTGTATAACGAAAACATATATGATTCGTATAAACGGGATCAAATAATGATTTCATAAAATCATATTTAATTTCCTAAAATCATATAGATTTCCATAAAATCATATTATGATTCATAAAAACATATATGATTTTCATAAAATCATATATGATTTATGTATTTCCGACGAACTTTTTTTTTCAATTTTGTTTCAGTCACGAATTACGAAAAACATATATGTATTCGTTATGTAGGAAAACAAATATGATTCGTAAACGAATCATATATGATTTGATAAAATCGTATATGAATTTCATAAGAATCGTATAACATCATAAAATTATAAAAAAAAGTCGTCGAAAAAGTACATAGTGGCAGTCCCTTTTCTATAGAAAGATAATTTAATTCTCGTCGCGATGTAGTTTTTGTTTTGCGTAACGATTAACATGTGTGAAATATTTAGATTTTTCACTATATATACAACACATTACCAAATACAAATTCACATCCAAATTCAACACTCTTCAAATAACAAATATACATCTTTTTGCCAAAAGTTCAATATAGACCCAACATTTGTCATAGACCCAATGAACCAATCATAGCCACTCATTTTTTCATCAAAAAAAAAACCCACTTTCCACCTCTTTTTTAAAAATTAAATATCTCACACACTGTTAATCGTTACGCAAAACAAAACATACCATCGCGACGAGAATTAAATTATCTTTCTATAGAGGGGCGACACTATGTACTTTCGACGAACTTTTTTTTATGATTTTATGAAGTCATATACGATTTTATGAAATCATATATGATTTATGAAATCATATATGATTTTATGAAATCATATATGATTTTATGAAATCATATATGATTTTATGAAATCATATATGATCCGTTATACGAATCATATATGATCCGTTATACGAATCATATATGATTCGTTATACGAATCATATATGATTTTCGCAATTCGTGACTAAAAAAAATCGAAAAAAAGTTCCTCGAAAGTATATCGTGTCACCCGTCTACTGAAAGATAAAAAAATACTCGTCGCGATGATGTATTTTTTGTCGTGTGACGATTTACCGTTTGTAAGATATTTTATTTTTAAAAAAGAGGTGGAAAGTGGGTTTTTTTATTTTTTATAAAAAAATAGATGGTTGAGATTGATTCATTGGATCTATGACAAATAATGGGTTTATGTTGATCTTAACTCTTTAAATAGGAGTGAGCATTGGGTCAAATTCGGATCGGACCGAGACCGGTTTAGCCCAAAACCACGGACCGGACTAAATGTGTTCGGTTTGGTCGGGTTCTTTGGTCGGTCCGGTCTGAAAAGACAAAATGGTCGGTTGTACGTAAAATAGCTAACCGAATTGAACTAGACCGAAGACCGAACATGAAGTTAAACGTGGATAAGGATTGGACCGAACTTCGGTCCGGTTTGGGCCGGTTTCTTGTTTCGGTCTTATGCTCACACCTTATAGTACCAACTAAAAGTTTTTGATATACAAACTCAAACCCATACTCCGTTCTAACAATATTGAGTACTATTGTTGTCGTTGAAACTCAAAGAAGGAAATCAAAGTTTGTTTAACTAAAGTGGTTGTCATAAGAAAAACATATGCGATTTCTAAATATGAGCAGGTTTTACGAAAACTGGTAAATAAATAGTTTGTGAAATTTGACAGGTCCTTTTCAACATATTCCAATGATGACAGATGAAATTTTCTACTTGGGCAGGTTATACATACCCCTTAAAAAGTCATTCGTACTCCTTTTGTTTTTTTGTTTTTTTATTTTTTATAATTTTATTTATATTATAAAACTGCGAAACTGAAAGTGCAGAATAAAAATTATAAAATTTAACAAGTCAAGTATGAAACTGACAAAAAATACGAAAAAAACTGATAAAAAAACTGTGTTTAACTGTAAATAGATAAAAAAACTGTGTTTAACCCTAATCCCCTTCTTAATAAATTCTCTTGTTATGGTTTTTTAAAAAGGTGTAGTTTTTCATTTGTCTGGTGATAATGGGATCTCAGAGAACCAAGGAGGATGATGTTCAGAGGATTTCTACGTCAGTATTTATTACTAACTTCCCTGAATATGAGTGTGCGAAGGACTTATGGAACGCGTGCAAGCAATATGGATATGTGGTTGATGCGTTTATCCCTAATAGAAGATCAAAAGCTGGCAAGAAATTCAGATTTGTGCGTTTTATAAAAGTTTTTGACGTGGAACGTTTGGTCAATAACTTGTGTACGGTGTGGATTGGCAGACATCGAATCCATGTTAATGTTGCTAAATTTCATAGGCCAACGGGTCTTAACAGAAGTAAATTATCCAATCAGAATGGGGAGTATAGAGACACATCAAATGGTGTTAAACAAGACAGTGGAAATAGGGATAACACTAAGTCCTATGCATATGCAGTTAAAGGACGGGTTCAAGAGAATGGGGAGAGAGATACTAATCCGGTATTGGTTTTAGACGACTCATGCGTAAATAAGCAGGATTATTCATGTTGTCTAAATGGGAAGATTAAAAAGTTTAGAGCGTTAGCAAATTTGAAAGTGGTTTGGAGAATGAGGGTTTTACTGACATTGATCTAAGGTACTTGGGTGGTTTATGGGTTATGATTGTTTTCAAGTCGGTGAAGGTAAAAAATAAGTTCTCTTCATGCGCGGGATCTGGATCTTAGTTCTCACAGCTCATTCAAGCATCTAGTGATTTCATTATTGATGGAAGAGTTACATGGGTGGAAATTGAAGGTGTTCCTTTAAAAGTGTGGAATGAAAACACTTTTAAACGAATCGCATCAAAGTGGGGGGACATTATTAACTGTGGAGAACTCGGAGGAGGATCACTTGCATAGCAAAAGACTTTGTGTGTTATATGAAGGGTATGTCTAATATCTTTAAGTCATTCAAAATCACCTATCAAGGCAAGGCATATTGGGTGTGTGCTAAAGAGATTCCAGGCTAGACTCTGGATTTTGATGAACATAATGACGAGGACAGTGACTCTGATGATGAGCAATTTGAAGGAGTTTTTAAGGAAGATATCGGTGGGAGTAATGAGGAGGTGCAAGGGGAAAACGATGTTAGTGTGGTTCCTGATACAGTGGTTGAGGAGACCAACCCTAAATCTATAGATGGTGATGGTTCCAGTGATCAAATTGGAAAACAATCAGCGGACCCGTTTAATATTTATTCTTTGCTTAATAAGAATAAATTGAAGGAAAATAAGGAGTCGAACACTAACGAAAGCTTGAAGTATCCTCCCGGTTTCACGCCAAGTGAGGATGTTGAAGCCAACGGTCAGATGGATAATCAGAGGATGAGTTTTGATTGTGAAAAAGGTAATGAAAGAAATGTTTCTGATGAAATGAATTCTAACGTGAGGTATAACAGGTCTAAAAAAGAAGGCATGGAATATGTGAGCTCGGGACATTTTAAAAAAAGTGAAGTACCTCGGACAGGTGGGTCTTTATTAACGGTGATGGAGGAATTGATTAAGGTGGGTCAAACTATGGGTTATAATATGGAAGGATGTACGAAGAATATTGAAGAGATCATCGAGTCGCAAGGAGTGGATGGAGTTTTACGATGAATATGTTGTCTTTAAACATACAAGGCCTTAACCCTAAGGCTAAAAAAGATTGGGTAAAGGAGTTATGTGTCTCAAATAAGGTGAATTTTCTTACTTTGCAAGAAACTAAAATGGAGTCCATTACGTTGTTTGATATTAAGAAATGTTGGGGTAATTTTGTGTTTGACTTTGTGCATAGTGATTCTGTTGGTAATTCGGGTGGGATTCTATGTGTTTGGGATCCTAACTCGTTTAAGAAATTAAATACAACGATATCAGATTATTTTGTTATGATCCGAGGCAATTGGGTTAATAATGGCAAATTGCTTCTTATTATTTCGGTATATGCCCCGCAAGAGTTTTCAGAAAAGAAATTGCTATGGGATTATTTGGGTCAAGTGATAGCAAATTGGAAAGGTGAGGTGATTATTATGGGTGATTTTAACGAGGTTCGTAATAAAAATGAAAGATTTGGATCGATTTTTCATGTGCAAGGGGCGAATGCTTTTAATACTTTTATCTCTATGGCGAATTTAGAAGAGATCCCCCTTGGAGGATGTTCTTTTACGTGGTGTCACAGATCCGCTTCAAAGATGAGTAAACTTGATAGATTCCTTATGTCTGAAAGTTTATTGAGAGAGTGCCCTAATTTCTCAGCCATCACTTTGGATAGATACCTTTCGGATCATCATCCTATATTGTTGCGAGAATCAACGCAGAAGTTTAGTGGATGTTGGAGACCAAGTGTCCATTAAAGCAACAAAATAATCAAATTTAGAGACATGATATTTGATAAACTTAGACGAATCCCAAACACAAACGATGCCAGCTGAAAAACCAACTGAAGGGCCAACCACATAGTCAAAATTCAGATTTCCCTATAAAGCCTTAATAGAAAATAAATCAATATTCTCCATCTTCGTTTCTTGAATAGAAACAAAGTTAATTATATGTTTATGACATAACTCTGAATCCAACCCTTTTTTGCCTTGTTTCCAAGGCCTTGAACGTTCAGAGACAGAAAATTCATCTAAACACATCATAATCTCCTTGTGAACCAATAATTGCCTCGATATTTTTCACGCAACCTTCCATGTTATAACCCATTGTTTGGCCGACCTTCACCAGTTCATCCATTACTTCTAGAATAGATCCACCTACATTATTTTTCTGAGAACAAGTATTCGTGCTATTTTGGTTTGAAACCCCGCCATTCATTTTCCTTTCCTTAATTTTGCTTGATTGTTTGTACCTGTTCATTTACAGCGTGTAAACTTTCCTCTGCTATAAGTTCTCCTTTGTTGTTGATAGGTGTAAATCTAGGGGAAATTCCGGTTCATCTTTGCTTGAGTTACTCGCTTTTTTGTGGTGACCATTTAACATTTCATATATATTGAAAGGATCTTCAGACTGTGTACCGACATCTCCTGTTTTACTATTGTTGGAGTTTTCTTCGGCAAGATCATTAACCTGTATGAAACTAGATTCCAATCCCCTCTCAATGTCACTTAAACCATTGGCATCCTTATCATCTACTATATCCTCCGTCATCTTGCGATTCATCATCAGAGGATTCATCATGAGGATCATCATGGAAGGTTGGAGTCCAAGCGTCCATTTCTTTAGCACGGATCCAAAACACTTTACCTTGAACAATGATTTTCCGCCTGCCATTAATACTTACATCTGATTTTGTTTTTAAGCACAAATGCTTACAAGATAAGGATTTAGAATTCGTATCTTCCCACTCCACGACCTCCCCCTACAATGAAGCAATCTTTAAAAAAGAGTTGGTTGTCCATGCTTTGATAGGGAGACCTTCAATCGATACCCATATAATCCTTTCATCGCTTTTAAAGGAGTCAGATGCTTGCTTGATAATAGTGAACCAAGAGCCAACACCAGTATGATTAAGAAACTTCTCTTTAGTTGCAATAGAGTCTAATTCTAAAAGAACCCACATCCCTCCAAGGTATGTAATTTTGATGTTTTGAAACCCCTCTTCAGAAAGAATAGTGTATAAGTTAGGCATAGCAGAAACATCCTTTATCTTTCCCATAAGGGACGAGCTGAAGTCATACTCCTTGATACAAGATTCGTCTAGAACCAAAGCTGGTTCAGTGTTAACAGAAGAAACTTGCGCCTTATTCCCTTCTTTAAGAACTGATGCAAAAGAGCTTTTAGCAGACCCTAAGTTTGTCCCCTTTGGAATAAAAGCGTTAGGTTTTTGTGGTCTTTGAAAACGCACAACATTTGCATGTAAATGATATTTCCAATCCAAATGGTGCATAGGTTCTCCACCAAACGCTCCATATTAATGACCTTAATGAAACGAACAAATGTAAAGCGTTTACCTGCTTTCGACTTCTTAAACGGAATAAAAACATAAACTACTGTACCGTAGTCATTACACACCTTCCAAAGATCCCTAGCAGTAGTACCTTCTGGAAAATTAGTGACAGAAACTGATTTTGAAATCTTTGAGGTCTGATCTTCTTTAGAGAGATGAGAATTCCAATTATGAACACCAATGATTGGTAACAAATGAATGAAAACAAAGAGGAATTGAAGGAGAAAACCCTAAAAAATTAGGGCTGGAAAGAAAGCGACACGGCTGCAAGAAAAGAAAAACGATCAAGAAACCCTAAAAAACACAACCAAATCCCTATGGTTTCAGGGTAAGGATCTTGTAATGAACTCGTTTATGGAATCATTTATAATAGACATCCTTAAACAGGTCATTAACAATAAAATACACAAGAAAGGTAGTAGATTAGATGGATTAGGGATTCAAAAAAGATCAAGGAAAAAACCTAAAAACAAATCAAATCTCTATGCTCACAAGGTAAAAAATCGCCTAACGCGCTCGTTTAGAGATCAAACAACAAGTGAATGAATCATAAACAAGGGTTATAGCAATCATTACACGAGTGAGGTAGTGGATCAGATTGTTTTAGGTTTCGAGGAAGGAATCGCCGCCGCCATTAGATTTTTTCGGCTAAGTTGACTGATTCTGGCCACGCAAGTACACAATTCGTTAAGAATTTGTAAAGGTATGCAAAGTCATGGCACGTGGTAATAATAGAGAAAAGGAAATAGAAAAGTGATATAAATAATCATAATTTAATCAGAATGGTCAATATTTATATAATTGACCGATAGAAATAGATACTGATATGTCAAAAGATTGACGGAAAGATCGAATTTAAACAAGTATATATATATAAGATTATATATAATGCCAATAATGATATCGGAAGTAAGTAAGGAGCAGGGAATACGCGCTGCGTGGATATCGATAGCATGAGATACTGTATTTAAAAATGAAAGAAAAGAAAACCTTTAAACTTTGTGGTTATAGACTAGGTTTTGAAAATGACCCAGTTACTATAACCTTGGTCTGGTACAACTGTAACACCACAAAATCAGGTAGCAGCGGAATGGGTAACAATGGGTCTACGTCAAAGTACAATAAATCAAGATATAGAAAACGACCTTAAATGAACCGTTAAAAAATAGATGCATTCAATGTCATTACAAAAGATTCAGAGTTTTCACGTAGGGCCCATAGTTTTGATAAAAAGAACATTAAGATTTTTAAAGACAAAAGTTTTCATTGAATTTAAGAAATCAAATCCCCTCTAAATAGAATATCCGCACGGCTTCCCTCCAGCTTATGCCTCAGCACCTGAGATTAAAACATCGCTAAAACGTCACCAGCCCCCCCCCCCACAAAATTGTTGATTGAATTCATAGGTTTTTATCAAGAAATACGTGGACACAAGATCGAAGTAATAGTAGACTATGCAACACATTCAATAGTCTTAAACATGTATTATTGCCCTAAGCCATGACACCGAACTAAACGTAAAAACTATAATCAAACAGATACTCGAGGTTTGTGCCCCAACACGGATAAAAAATAGTTACAAAAACATCCGGACGAATTTCTCATACAAAGTTGCCAAACATCCTACGAATTTTCTTCAAATGTTAAATGCGTCAATGGTCAACTAGAAACCACAGCCCAGACGGGGATGGTCAGTCCCGATAGATTTATCCACAACACTAGCGTACACCCAGCAGGTTATTTAAACGGTCATGATAAAATGGAACTAATGCAATACGTAACCTTAGCAAAAATGTTATCAGAAATATCATACATTTTGAAACACTTGTGTCCAAAGAAAGTCAAGCATGTAACTCCCCCGTAATTTAATAAAGCAAGTAGTAGAAAAAGGGGCTACGAACTCACCTCGAGTGAATGGTAATCAACAAGTATTCACAATAGAAAAAGCGTCACGCTTACGATCGAATGCAACCTAATCCAATATAGGTCGTATAAGTACTAAACACTATTGATTTATTTATAGGTCGTATAGCTCATCATACTATCGTTCGGGCTATCATAATTAAGAGGTCATGTAGTGACGTATGAGGAGCTAGGACACTTTAAATCGTAAATCCAACAACTCGTCGATACGCCACCCCGAAGAGGCCTCATTATGAAACTCCCTAGTAATATAGTACTTTGATAACCACATATAATTCTATATAGTTCAATCACCATCTAATTGTTTTGGTAAAATTGTGTTTAATAAGTAAAAACGTTTATAATATCCGTTGTAGTAAATATAGCATAACTTTTGCGTTTTAAGCCCGATTTTGACGTTTCTTATGCCCACGCTTTCGTATTAGGACGAGTTATCATAATTTGACATTTTCATATTTTTGATCCTCTGATAAACATACTTTTTTACTTTCGCATCAGTTATAAAGTTTATTTTTATAGTTTTTGTTATCGTAAAACCCGTAAACACATACGTATTTTTATTCGTTATAGCTCCGTTATTTAGCAATTCATCGAGTACGTTCTTGTTATTGAAAATTCTATCAATTCATAAGGTTTACAAAATAAAAGTTTCTGTCATGAATAGTGTTTTTACTGTTCATAACTTTTATAAAATTATTTTTATAAACTTTTAATTACCGAATACTACGCAAAAATTCATAACTTCTTGCATTATTAATTGAAAAATCAGTGAATTCTTATCATTTTAGAATCCTAAAAATGTGTTTTATTTGTTAAAAATATCCAACTTGCTGTTTCATAAGATTTTTATAAAAGTTATTTTATAATCCGTTTAATCTACGTATAACTCGTAATTAGCGTAACTTTTTCGTTATTTATCCGTTTGACAAGTTTCTTACCTTTTCGGAATCGTCATGATTCGAATATTTATAAACATAATATCCACTGTTTGGAATTCGATTCCAAACAGCCCCTTAATATCTATATATTTACTTATTTATTAAACCTGTCTTATCTATTTTTTAACTTAGTAATTTCCACAAGTTTTTCTCACACACTTAATATAATATATCATAATTTTATAAAATGACCAGGTGGGATGTCGAATTCAAACAGAAAGTTTGGAGGTTTTTCATAAAAACATGTTTTAAACTTCATTTTGTACTTTTCTATTTAGTAGATTTCCACAAGCCTTTTATAATTATATATATCATATGACTTACATATATTAGAGTCCAAGATCCATATTTACATTCATATAACATGTGTACAAGTTCATAAAATTATGTTTACAAGAAAAATCCACTTTTACAAGTTAAACATATCCTAAGTGGTGATTTAGTTATATAGAACATGTAAACACATAAAAATGATAAAAGTAGAGACATAAAGGTTTATAGATAACCTTAATGAGATGTAGTGTGATGAACCAAAGTATCTAAACCCTTGTTTAGATATAAAACCAAAGCTTGCACTCTTGAAACCCTAGTTTTCTAATAAAAACCCTAATCTTGCTTTTCTTGCTTCAACACTTGAAAATACTTAACCTAACCTTCAAACCATCTTAGTAGGTCTTAGATATATTGTGTGTATGCTTGTAAATGTTGTAGAAAAATTTGTATGGATTGTGTGTGGTACTTGTGGTTGAGCCGTGGGCTAGGAGGACCAAAAGGGAGGGTTTTTGCTTTGATTTTTACACTAGGAATTGTTATGTATGTGTTATCTTTTACTAGTTAGGCATTATATATCTTAGACTAGTCCAAGTTACTATTGAAAGGTCAAAACTTAGGCTCCAAGGGTGGTAATTGGTCAAGGGACAAAGGGGAGGGTTTTGGGGAAAGTCTTGGTCAAATGTAGCCTAGTCTTGGTTTGCCATAATTAGAGATGTGTTGTACAAGATTTACTAGAAATTTTGGTGGCTAAATGTCCCCCATTACATACATATACACGAAAATAATGAGGGGAGGGGTGGAAAAATATTTTGGTCTTTTATTTAGTGTATACTTGCATTATTTTGAGGCTACATGAAATGTAGATTAAATATAATGTACAATTTGTACATTGTAGGGTTTGATTTGAATTCTTTCATGAAGAATTTGAATAATTTAATAAATACTTGAAGTTTTACATAAACTTTGAGTATTGGGTACAATTGTGGGTATTTGTTGAAGCGTAGATATATTTTTGTGGTTCCGGGTATGCTTAAACTTAATTTATCGCGAAACGTAACCAATTTACGTAACCAATAAAAATAAAACATAATAAGTAAATTATTACTTTAGTAAAAATAATATATTGCTTTATTGACGAAAACTTTAATTCGTTTGGTGCCCGTTTACGTTGATTGGTGATTCTTAGTTTACGTGATTTAACGTAATAATTAAAATTAAAAGCAAACGCGTACGAGAAAAAAAAATAGTGAATTAAATGACGTCGTTCATTGATCAAAAATACGAATTGTTACAGTCCTTCCCCGTTAAATGAGCCTTGTCCTCAAGGCTCAAGTTGCGACACTTGACGAAAGTACGGGTTCAGAGAAAAAGATGCGGATATTTCTTCCGGAATAATGTTGATGAAGAGGTGTAGATAATTATTATTATTATTATTATTATTAAAACACGCAAAACCGTTTTGCAGCATATGTGTCAATCATATCAAAACTGTAACATTATTGTGATATGTCTAGGGACCATTTATGAAGTTATCAACATGATTTTGCATCAGTGACGTCTTACAGTCAAAAGATCACAACAAGACATTCAGTTTCAGTAAAAAGAAACCTTGTGCTGGCTTATTCACATATATATAGTGACTAACAGAAAAGTAAAAATTCGCCTAGTTCTTTTAACAAAAGACACACTATTAAAATCTAAATTAATCCAACTCTTATATTTCCTTTACATCAAGTACTAATAAGGTGGATGGGGTGGCAGAACAATAGTAGGAACTAACTTCTATATTGCTATTGATTTCTATTAGGTATGGGATACTATTGATTCTATTACATATATAAATAATCTAATGTCGTCAGATTTCCTTTTATAACACCAATGAAACCCAAGTCAGTGGCTTTACAAAACTTGTGAAAGGATAATTGCGTTACATTTCCTATATAAATCTCCTAAAATAACTCAAAGATAACTATTCTACCACTATTCTAGTATATGCATAAACATACTTAACTACATACGACCAGTACAACTAAAATACATGTCACGTCTAACCAGTAAGCTAATTGATAGTACTGAGCCAGACTTAACTTAGTACTGGTCAATAGTGCCAGACTTAACTAAGAATACCAGACAACTTAACTAAATACTAACCCGAAGGAAAGACATAACTGATATAATCTACCAATATTAAGTCATTATAGTGCAATCAATTTCGCGTTCAACAAGTTGAATTATTCACTTTCTAAAACAATTGCTTTAATATTATATAATAGAAGTATAATGTTAGTGTACAATGAGTTATGCAATATTATATTTTAAACAACTGGCGAAACTGAAAACAAACACTTATAGTGATCAAGGCTATAGTATTACTCTTATATGTTTATTTGTTGGCATCTTGATATAGGGCTCATGATTGATTCATGTTAAGAAGGAATGTGTAGGATTTTTATCTATGGATCGGATGGTAAATGCGTAAATGAGATTATTACTGCTTAGGCCACTGAAAGCTTCTTTTGTGTATATGGACACCTTTTTAAACCGAAAGCCTAGATTTTCCTATAGAACCAGTATGTTGCATTATTGGGTGTTTGAAAATGATTGAATCGTAACATTGTTGGCTTGATTAGTAGATCCTAAACAATATTAATTGAAGAGGTTCGCCTTGCCAATTCATTCTCGGCAAAATAACATGTCACGCTAAAGCATATATTAGCCTTCCATGATATTTTGCTTCTTTTTTTTTTCTTCGACTAGATCAGGACCCCATACTAAAAATTTGCTATAAGTTTTCATAGACGTAGATCGAGTAGGATAGCATAGATGTCCATGAACTTTCTAATCATGTTATGGCCTTGTTTAGGACCCTAATTAATGGTTAGCATGGTTTATCGTGTTTTCTTATTGGAATATTTCATTAGAAAACAGCTTACCTTTCGTAACTGAGCTAAATAAGTAATCCTCCACGTGAGGTTCAAATTTCTGTTCTCAACTCTTTTTAACAGATTTGCTTAAAATACTAATGCTGGTGATGACTTGAACCTTACTCCACAACCAAGTGAATAGATTTTCTTTTGCACTGGGGGAACGAGATCCTGGATTTGTCTCCTTCAGTTGCAATTTACCATCTGTGACAAGGCTGTCGCCCTTGCAATTCTCCATGAAACAAAGTCAACTAATAGGTGTTTTAGTCCTCTCCATTGTTTCTGTCTGTTTTTTTTATGAAAAATTTAGCTTTTTAGTGTTTAGACAATGCATCTTACATTACATTTTATGGGTCTTTTTATTTGCAGGGTACACTTGGCTTTGGGATTGTGTTTCGTTCTTTGTTTATCATTGGAGTGGCCCGTAATTAGGAATAGGGCTGCAGAAGGCTTTTTCGGAATCATAACCCTTTTCAGGTTTGCTTGATATAATTTCATGAGGTCATATTACTTTAAATTTTGCGTCTGAGAATCGCTCTTAGTTTAGCTATAGCACTTTAGCAGTGACTTCTTTCCGCGCTATACATCCAGCCCTCAAGTAATTGTTGTATGCCTTACCAAGGCTATCTTAGTATTAAGACATTTTCTTTGGTGATATGAACACTCCGTACGGCGAGCTCATAATCTTTGGGGCTAATATTAGAGAGATGCTATTAAAGTATGTCAGCTAAATTAGATAGGCCTTTATCTTTTGGGTGCTAAAATAATAGAGGGCCTTTTAGTTATGGGCTAAAAGTTAGAGTAGCCTATAGCTTGTTGCTAAAAATATAGAAGGGGGGTTAAGCTTTGTGTGCATCACTAATTCCACAAAGAGGAATATATAAAGACATATCTACATGAGTGTAGTTAATACTACTAAGTAAAAATGTGTAGCAGTACCATTATTTGGTTCAAAGTATGAAAAGGATTATTATGATCTAGATTGGTCAGTCAAGGGGTCAGTCCACAAGAGAAAATGCACATTGTTTTTTTTGCACCCTTACCAGAGGCCCTATGCAAACTTAAATCTTTGTAAATTGTTGGGGTCAGACACTCAAACACTTAATGATCATTATTCATTACAATCGCAATTTTTTTTCTTCTTTATTTTATGTTATATGATCACATAGGCAATTTTCAAAAGAATAAAAATGAGATAAACGTTATTTCAGATAATAGCAAGATAAAATTGTCGGCCAACACTAGTAAACTGTCGCAAATACATCAACAATTCATCTTTTTTTTAGGCTAATCGAAAGTAATCATCTATGTGATATGAATTCATATGTTATCCACACAAAAAAATATAGATTGGGACTGTAAAAACTTCATCATATAAAAGTTGTTTTTTGACATTCAGGTTATTGTCCACAGCGGCGACAACGAAGTAAATCATCCAACAACTCGCGGCTGATTCCAGCGAGAGGGGCACAAACTAGTAGTATGGCACAAACCTCCGGTGAATGCCGAACACGAAACGCTTTTAATCCCACAAAATCAGACAATGCTAGGGCTTTTCGAAGGTGATCACCCACTTAGCCAAAGCACTATGTTTAAATTGTATCACTAGCAAATTGTAATTTAAGTTTTCATGTTAACTACAAGAATATATATAACCTTGCTCTAACCACATGTTTTGAATGACAAAACCTCTTAGAAAAATTTATAGAAAAGGAAGCAAAAGTGTTACCACAATTAAGTGCAAAATAAGAAGAAGAAAAAAAAGACCTCCCATGTATCATGCCATGCCCCCTTTGTGTTTGTTGTTTTTTGCTTTATCCCAAGACATAAATGGTAACAACTGACATAAAATTAAACAAATGCAAATGGGCACCATGTCATGAGATGACTCAATCGCCAAGTCCTTGTTACACACCATTATTATATATCATGGGACTCATTTAACCTAGTCATAGGCCAAACTCCTTTAATTCACTCCCTTTTTATTCTACACCCAATTCCTAATTAATGTTTTTCATTTTAAACTGGGAACCTTTTGGTAGCTAAGATTTGGATAAAAAATTTTAGTGTGGCGAATAATTAGTAAAGAAATACCTAGGTATCGATTGCCGTTCAAAAAAAAAAAAAGTATTTGCGTATTGACTCGTGGGTTAAAAAAGGTTTATTAAAATTTAAGATATGGAAGGAAAAAAAAAAAAATAAAAAAAAAAAAAAAAAAAAAACAATGTTAGAGCTAGTAAAGAAAGTGGTTCATGTGATCTAGAATTCACAAATGGATGAAACAACGAACGCAAAGAAACGCTAATCAAACATAATAGTTTAAATGGATAGAGTATATGTAAAACCGACTACTAACCTTATCGGGGACTTATGGTAAATGATATTGACACTTTTATGTTAAACTTTTGGTTTCGTTCTTTATATGTAATTTGTTTCGGTTTAGGTTTACGTTTTAGTTTTGGTTTTGGGGTCTCCTTAACCATGATAAATGTGTTTATATTTTCATCTTGTAGTCTAAAGTCTGAACAATTCAAGGTGCAATGCTTAGCTTTAAAAACTACCTTCAAGAAAAATGTGAAACTAATTTATTTTGGATTGTTAATTTAGTTAACCATTTCAATATTATTGTTCCTAAACTAAAACTGACAAATACATACATATGAAACCACTTTAACATATTGAATTAGTGATTAGTTAATGATTAGGCTCCATAGTTAGCCCATAATGCCTGCATAGCTAACTATATATAATACTCCATTGATCTCCATCAAAGTAAGATAATGTTTATTATTAACCTAGTCTTCAATTAGTCTACAGTCCATTACTTAGCTGAGTGAATTAGGTTTACTTGCACTACTTCAATTTGGTTATCAAAATTTGACCATTTGTCATTGGATATAAGAGTGCAAGGTGCAGCAGGCACCGAATAATCATTATCACCGAATAATCATTATTGGTATGCCACATCAGTAAGCACCCAATAACATCGCATAATTGTTATTAGTGCATGTGAGTCTTAAAAAAAAGGAAAAACTCTTGCAATGCCTGTGAATAGGCAGACGAAGGAACGAACAACGAGAGGAAGGGATGCAGTTTGACGCCGCTGTTCGGGAAAAAACCCAATGGTTAAAACAAGGACATATGATTGAAAGTGTAGACTTTAAAATTTGATTAGTTTCTATATGTAGTGCCAAAACTCAATTCAATTAAGACCTCTAAAAAACAAGGACATATATGATTGATGTTTGCATATTTCATGTCAAATCTTGTGACTCGTCTATATTTGATAGATAGTAACTTCTTCAAGAACATAATGAAGAATTTTATAAAGCTAATTCTGCCATAGATTTTTACACGCAACGTAATTGACAAAGAATATATATCTTTCAAACGTGTCAAGTACCTTGTTTAGTTATGAACTTTGAAACACTATTTTCACTTCTTTTATGAAAAAAAGAATTTGACTACTTTCTCGATTGATAGGTTAAGGCCATGTTAAGGGTTAATTAAGGCCGCAATGAGTCGCCTAATTGAGAGGCCGGCCACGTTATCTTTTTCTCTTTAGGGCCGGAGTATCGGATGCAAAGAAAAAGTAATTGATGCACAACCCATAACGAGCCGGTTAAAGGATAGCAAGAATGATGCAACAATTCTTAACAAGCTTCATGAAGGGAACAATGAATTGAATGGAATCAAACATGCAAAGTAGCTACCATATCATGAAAGAGCCATGGATGATGGGCACAAGAGTGTCGAATAGCAATATTCCTTTTATGGTCCAAAGTTTTACGTGGACAATGGTGATCGTGAGAACTTTATAGTCTTAAGACTTGAGAGGCTTAACACCAACAATGGAATAGATCTGATCCATTTCATTTTCGATACGTTGCGAGTTAGTAGTAGTCGTTTTCTATGTACTTACCCTTTTGTTGACCGTATGACACAGTGTGGTGGTCGACGCTATGGAAGATTATTATTCCTTGCCTTTATTCTAGACGTCAAAAGCATTAAGATATTGATACGACCCTTGCGGGTAGTATCGGGATAGGGCATTACTTCAAGCGTGTGCTAGCTCCGTCAGAAGAGAGAAGAGAAGATTAGAGAATTGTTTCTCTTAAACATTTGATTATAATAAAAGAGCACAAGAGTATTTATAATAACTAAATGGGTCATGGGCCTATTATGGGCTATTATGACATTTGACTTGACTTAAAAATAAACATTGATTTTTTGACTTTCCTAACACAAAGACATTCTTAGACAAAATAGTCAAACATAATAAATACTTTCCTAACACAAAGACATTCCTAAACATAATAAACTATGATAGTTATCCTAAACCGAAGGCGTAACAGATATGCGTCTTGTTTTCTTGAGCAGTAAAGATTTTAAGGCAAATTGCTTAAAAATGTAGTAAACTTCCCATTTTTTCTAATTCTATGTGGTCATCTTTTTTTCTTGCTATTTAATCTCCATACTTTTAAATTTAGACTTTTTGATGTATCGGTGACCTGCTAAACCTACTAGTCCTACGTGGAGCCTAGGTGGAGTCAGTTATTTGCCATGTCATTTCTATTTTTTTAGTAAACAGCTTTTTTCTTCATCATCAATATCATACCTGCAGCACACCTCACTATCTTCATCCTCAATTCATCCTCAATATGCTAAGAGGGTGAACCTGAGAAATCAATTAACCCATGAAACACACCTCAGTATCTTCATCCTCAATATCACTTATATATTTTTTTTATCTACATGATATATTCCTCTCACACAACCCACCACAAATTCATCTTCATCTTAAATATCAAACAAAGTTTAAACTAAAATGCATAACCTAATCGGCATTCAAACCAAAATTCTAAATCAAATCCGAAATTCAAACAGAAACCCAAAATCATGAACACAATGAAAATCAAAATCGAAGGTCAAATCGAAGCCCTAAATCAAAAGTCGAATCCAAACAGATTGTGTGTTTACCACAGCCTTGATGGTCGGATCTTGTGGTGGTGACCATAGCCTCGATCCATTAGAATATTCATCATCACCACCACCACAACGTCTCACAAGGTAAAAAAAATACACTGGTTTGTGCGCGGGGACTTATACCATGAGAAAGAGGATTATCTGTTGAATAAATAAGTCCAACAAACCTTAAAAGCTAGCGCAAAATATAGACTCAAAGAAAACACACACGTGACCCCAAATGTTACATTGTATTCATTAACGAATGAGCAAAGAAGAATGTACAAAAACCCCCTCCCTCTCATCTCTTTATTATAGAGATGAAGGGGAGGGGGGAAGTAAACCAACTCTAAACCAAGTTGAAACCAAACTGCTACAAGGAGAATAGTCGACTCTTCTTTGAATGCCTCAATCTAAACCATCTTTTGAGATGGTATATATAGCGTCTGAACCGACATCCTACTTGGGCTAAACTTTCTCTTTACTCCCTATACTATAGACTAAAGTGCATACTAATACTTAACAATTTCCACCTTAGTATCACTATTAGTCAATACCGATATGCAGCAACTTTGACCTGTGCTGGAACCTCGGACCAGGGATCGCCTTTGGCAAGGCACCTGTAGCAATACACGCTACTATCTTTAGCACGAATCCTGACTCTATTGCGAGTCCCTTTAGCCAAATAGCCTCCTTTGCAGCCTCCGTAAGTGTCATGTACGCCGCTTCAGTTGTTCACAAAGCCATCATGTACATCATCATAGCTTCTCAGCTTCTGCACATCCTTGTATCATAAACCTGTACCTTGTGATTGATCTACCCATGACAGTGATCGATCTTCCCACGGTGTAGTCAAAATCCACAAAAACCTATACGTCTGTCTATAATCCACGATCAAACTTATCCAACATACCCACATCTTCAGATGCTATGTCAAGTCTCGTGCAGACCATCTAATACTCCTGGCTTCCAACCGCATATATACATGACCACTTACCATTCCTTTCCACATCACAGTCCCCTGATAGACTACCTCCAACGACAGTATGGAGTGTCCCTCCAACAAAGTCTGTACCAACTTCTCGTTGTAAAACCTAGACTGTGACACCCTCAGAGTATTTCCACTCTGATCCCTGAAGATCTCCATACCAAGTATATTTCGCTTTGCTTTTTCTAGCAAACCCTTGGTAACCCAGATCTTAGCCTTGCATCCGCAAGAAAAACCATATCATCTATATAGAGAAATAGATGTATGAACATACCTGGTGTATACTCCCAGTAATAGACATCGATGTCGTCACTGCATTTCTTGCAACCGTTGCTGAGCACATACACATCTGACCGAGCATCCATATCATCTTTCAATCCAGCCTTCCACTTGGAAATCACCCCACAAGCAACTGTATTATTGAAAGTCAATGACTCATGTGCATGTATCTTCTCCGCTTCAGTAACAGCAAAAGCAGCCTCATTACTGTCTTCTCTATACTTGAGTAGTTCATGTGCTGAGTGTTGCTCCTTATCACGTGCTAAATGATAGTATATCAAATCTTGAGTTTGTACTTCCTGTGAACCAGCTACATGATCGACATTCCCATGAGGTTCCACCTCAAATGTATGATCCTCCTGCGGTTCCACCTCAAACTCAACTCCTTGCAACACCTGCACTGAACCCGTACCTACACCAGAACCAATGAAAGTTTTCTTGTATTCCCCACTTTCATTGAAACCCATATTCCTGTAAAGCACTACCTTTGAAGTAACTTCATTTTAAACCTATATACATACTAGCCCATCTTTAACCCTTATGCTAACTCGTTAAACTTTTGTGAATTTACCTACACAAAACACGATCTAGCAAAGTAACCCGTTTATACAAACCCTTGCTTTATCGATATAACCCTAAGAAATAACCTTCTTAGAAGTCGATCAAAGCAAGAAACCCTTCAAAAACAAAACCCTTTCTTACTTCGAATATCGATCGAACCATGGGCATAAAACCGTCCAACAAATCGACAACCCTTGAATCAAGAAACTAACCTACGCTTTTTGTAGTAACCCTTGTCGTACTTTTATTTTTGCAAAAAAAAAATTTGTAACTTAAGAAACCTTGCAACCTCGAAAAGTCTTGGACTTATTCTCCGACCCTTTGTTTATTCTGATAACCTTGTGATATAAACCTCATAACACCCAATCAAACAAAGTACCTTGTGCGAAACCCTTCAAAGTAATACATTTTCTATCTCTTTGTTGATCGATTTTAAACCTTGTAATAAACCTTACAACAATCGAATAAACCCCAACAAAATCTCCCTTGTGGCAATATCTTAGCGAATGTATGGTTGGGGAAATGATGTGCCCTTGTTGCTATAAACCCTTCTTGCAAATCGATTAATTAGAATAACCCTAAACCCTCGATTTCGAACAAGTAAACCCGATCGTTAACTTGAAACCCAAGCAAACCACGATCAAAACTTGAACCGGTGATAAAGCACCATACCTATTTGAATAAAAAACACGGTTGAGAGCGAAAAAATTAGAAACCCCAAGACCTCTGTTATTCTTGTTGTAAAACCTACAACAACCCGGAAATCTAGAGAGCGGATAACTCGATAACCGAAGAGGAACAAGCAAGCATAATATGTATATGTCGACAACAGAAGTAAAACCGCACAAGAACGTGACCCAAACGATAGCTTTATTGATTCGTTTGTAAAGAAAAGAATGTACAAAAACCCCCTCCCCCCTCACCTCTTTATTGTAAAGATGCGGGGGGAAGTAAACCAACTCTAAACCAAGTTGAAACCAAACTGCTACAAGGAGAATAGTTGACTCTTCTTTGAATGCCCCAATCTAAACCATCTTTTGAGATGGTATATATAGAGTCTGAACCGACATCCTACTTGGGCTAAACTTGGGCTAAACTTTCTCTTTACTCCCTATACTGTAGACTAAAGTGCATACTAATACTTAACATTATCAATACTCTGAAACAATTGACTTTTGTTGACCACGTGTTTAGTTTGTGAAAGAGAAGTTATACCACGAGAACGAGGATTATCGATACTCGGGAATGGTTGACTTTTGGTAACCACATGTCTTGTTTGTCCACAAGGACTTATACCAGGTGAAAGTGGGTTGTCAATAGTGAAGAATGGTTGACTTTTGTTGACCAATAATCTTATTGGTCTCCGAGGACTTGTACCAGGAGAATGAGAATTGTACTCTCGAAGAGACAAAAACCTCCCGAGAATTTTATGGTTAGGGAGGCTTCTCATCATTGACTCAGCATCTTCATCGCCACTCGTGAGCATTTTAGATAAATGTTTTTTAGTGGTGGTGTGTGTTTGTTTATAAGTTTTAAGACGGTGATGTGGCTTAATAAGCTAACTTGGATCAAGAAAAAAAAGATAAATAAATAAATTACCGGTAACCTGTTAAGTAGGTAAACTGATACATCAAAAAGTCAAAATTTAAAAGTATAGCAGCTAAATATCAAGAAAAAAAGACAACTACAGATAATTAGAAAAAAAAAGTTTACTACATTTTTAAGCAATTTGCCCAAGATTTTTAGTAGTCTAAATATATGCATCTTCATGAGCATAAGAAGGGATGTTTGGCTCAAACTTAATTATTGGGTGAATATGAGATAGAAGGGTGTGAAAAAATTGTCGTTTAAAAAAATACCTTTAAGTAATTTCAAATGAATATGAGATAAATAAGTAAGGCATTTTGCCAAGACCACCATTGTGATTCTTATTCTTGGTATAAATTAAATAAAAACAGTGGGTCTTGCATACTTATAACTTGGGTTATGTAGAGAGGGTAATTTTTGGTTTTGTGTTATAACTTGGGTTACCTTATAACATGCATTGCACATAGGGCTCGAACTTGTAAGTTCATTTAGAGACCTTTTTAGTTTTTCCAAATAGTTGTGGGCCCATAAGTCCCACTAGATAAATTACACCAAAATCCCGCGTAATAGGTGAAAATTGAATGATAAAAGGAATGAAATACAACACGAGAGAGACAATCAAGATTTTGGAATAAAACATTACTCTCCCCTCCCTTGGAGAAAAAGGCGACAACTAAAACCCTAAATCGCAACCTCTTCTGCTTCTAATTCTAAAAGATTCAAACATCTTAATTTATTGTTTAAATGCTCATGGTTACGATTTGACTCTGTTAATTCATAGGCACAATTTTTTAGTTTATTAGGGTTTTGTTTCGGATCTAGGGTTAGTCTTTAAAGCGATTGAGGGTTTTACCAACACACTTAAAACCAATTACAACCAGTAACCTTCTTAATCTTTGCATTTATTATCATTTTCGGAGGTGATTAAGCTCATGTTCGCTATTGTTTTAAACCCTAATTCTCTTATTAGGGTTTCTTCGTTAATTTAAAGATTGAAGTTGTTGGTTCTTCGTGTTATTGACTCTATTTGCATGGTTTGATGATGAAAGTGGGGTTTTTGGATTCCGGAGGAAGGGGTGAAAATGGAAAAAGAAGAAAGGTACCGGTTCTGCTATGGAGTCCAACGCTTCAGAATTGGCTTCTAATGTCAATGATGAATCTGCTATACCCATTGAAAAGCCCACTAACGTTGAGAATTATTTTGTGTTGAATATTAGAAGTGATGAGATTATTGGATCTGGTGCAAGTTGCATTAACCATACTGCTAGCCTTAATTTCACGATTAATGAAGTTGTTGTTGGGAGTAATGTTACTACTTGATGTGTCGTTGTGTGGTGTATATTTTATTGATTCAAGTTTTAAATTTATATTTTACCGACTAAACCAAAAACAACACTTTAACGGGTAGTGTACCCGATCGGTAGTAGTTTCGTGGTAAGTAGGGTGTCTAACACTTGAAGCGAGGTTAAATCTATCAATTTAATTAATATCTTGGTTATCTAATCTATGTTAATTCTACTCTATTCTAAACCTATGTCAGTCCTAGTTCCTAATTCTAACAGGAAAATGGGGTTTTCAGCCTGAGAGACTGGCACAGTTTGGTTGGTGACTACAATCAATTCAAGGCACTTTTACCCACACGAGCTAATTAACAAAAGATAAAAGAGCGGTCGAGCCAAATATAAGAAAACTATATTAACCATTATTAATCCGATTAGAAAGTTGGTTTGTTTATTAAGTGCAATGATTTCTTCTCTCGAGGTGGCATATCATTCTTAAGACTTAGGCGTTACATCATCTTAAGACCTAGACACATTAATTCTGTCATAATTAAAGCATCCGCATAAAGCATCCTTATTTGCTGATTATAATCTATCTTATGGATTAAAGCAATTGTGATCTTGTTAAACCCTAGCTCATAGAAACTTTACCCACTTACCGCTTAATGGCATTTCATACACTAGTAGTCCACTTGTCCAACTATCCAATGGAATCAGAACGTTACTTGTTGAATTATCTAGTTTACTTGTTGAATTATCTTGTCGCATACAAAAGCGCGTAAACAAGTATAAATTGATAAACATAAACAAGCATACAACGATAAATCAAGAAATCGAGATAAACAAATACCAAACATTCAGATCTTCATAATAATGGCTAATGCCCGAAGGTATTAGCCTTCAAACGTCATAATAAATACAAGAGTAATTATTTAGCCAAGGTAAACTAACCGAGTTAACGAATGATACCAAAAACTGAACGATTACTAAAGTATACGGAATTACACGTTGTATCCTATGGAATTGATGAGGTTGCTCGACCTCATCTGCTCTTTTTCTCCTTTGAAAATTAACTTTTATGGGTTAGGTATCGAGAATATGATTTAGCACACTAAAAACTCGTTTTTGAGTTTTGTATTTATAGGGTCTGTAAGCCGGTTCGATACGGCGTATCCAAGGAGTTGGATACGGCGTATTAGGGATTTCTTGGAGTAGGGACCACGCTTGATATCTTTCAGAATATTATATTCATTCCATATCTTGAATACGGCGTATTGAGTCTCTCTGGATACGGCGTATTAAGCTTTATTCTCTGTGGTCTTTGGTGAGTGCATGCACGGATACGCCGTATCTTCTTGATGGATACGGCGTATTGGTCTTCAGAATAGTAATCTTCAAAATATCTTCGTTTAAGCTCTAGAATGCGCGCCTTTTGCTATCTTTCACCAATTACTTCATAATTACTGCAATTCTCAAATATAAACGATTAAGTAACAATTCTTTGCAATAACTATACAAAATGGGTTAATAACATGGGATAAATGATGCTATAAAATAGACGTTATTTGATGTCATCAAATATCCCCCCACTTGAATCCTACTTGTCCTCAAGTAGCCTTTAGAAGTTTATAAAAATGTATCCCTAAGGATATTTTCCGTTAAAGCACTTATTTGATCTATTACAAGTACACAACCAAACACCTCACGAAATAGGAAGATGAAAACACTCAAATCACTCAACTAATCTATGTGATAACATGTAACTAATTCGCTCAATTGCTCGGTCGTGACGAGTATTCTATCATAAGCTTGGCAAGGATACACATCTCCACTGCTAAAGCTAAGGAGTAACAAGTTTATAAAGGTAAATATGGGTTTTTGTATGGAAAGGCTTATGGTTGATCATTCTACAATCTTTCACCAGAAGTACCACTCCAACAAGGCAGCTGAAGCACACATACATGGCCATAACGATGGAATAGACATGTGTGTTCGATCACATCCTCATTTAAATTTAACCAACGGTTAGGATGAAGAATGATATAGGGTAGGAACCTTCTAACTTTCACCAAAAGTCGTAAACCAACGAGGCAGCTGAGACATGCATACATGGCCGTAACGATAGAATAGACATACACGCTCGTACACATCCTCATTCGCGTAAAACCAGCGGCTAATCATTAGGTGAGAGGGAAGTAAATTGTTGTTAAATAAAAATCAAGAAACAAATAGATTAAGACTTAAGATACAAGTTGCTAGACACTTTTTTCCCGACCGTTACTATGACAAAGACACAACTATTTACAACGTCTTGATCATAGATAAAAAACAACAACCTAAGTTGGCGTTCCCGTAATGGTCAACTTCCCAATCATCCCAAAAATTTACATACTCTACAAGGCAACTGGTGATATCTTCCACTTTGTACAATACTTTACATCGTTGATTTTTAAGACGTATCAATGAATAATCAATCCTTCGTGTAATTCCTTCGGTAATTGCGAAACGATTATCTTCAAACTTTTCTTTCTCACTCTTTTTGTATTTTTCTCATTTTTTTGATTTTTTTTGCTAACTATTCTTCAAATCTTGGTGTAGTTTCACCAACTTCACGATCATAATAATTCCGGATAATTCCTTCGGTAGTTCTTCGTTCTTCGGACTCACCATTAATTATGATGGTAGTAAAATCACATGAGCTTTGACTACTAATATACATTCCCATTTGCAATGTGCAAATTTCCAACCGCACCAAAGATAGAAAATGACACAAGACTCGGAAAATACAAACTTTACACTTTAAGCAACTAGCAACTGTAAATTAAACTTAATCTAATAGGGTAGGTTAAGGTCTAAGGGTGTAACGAAATAAATAGTTGGTGTAAATTTCTAATGGGTTGGCTCTGCGGGCTGTTCTAATGGATCATCACTCTAAACATGAGAGTGGAAAAGTGTTTAAACGGGATGTTAACTAACCGGTGTAGTTAGTTAATAAGCAACGTGTAAAGGCGATTTGAGTGTAATCCTAAAATTTACCAATTTAAACAAGTTACTCCATCTAAATCCTTAGTACCTATCATTGCGGTCTCGAGTGATATACCAAGCCAAGTTCTAAAGTCTACAACATCACCGACACACTTATATTTTATGGAATTTGGGTAAACATTTAGAAACAGAAAGGCTAAATCCTCACAATATCTAACAAGGGTTATTGTGTGCGGGTTATGTAACATGTAATTTCACAAAAGTATGCTTGAAAAAAAAATTAAACTTGTGCATAATTTAAGCATTTTAGTGAAAAATAGGACAAGTAAACATTATATTTTTATCCCCCCACTTGAATTATACAACGTCCTCGTTGTATATATAAAACATTAAATACGGAAATTTAAAAAGAATTAGACTGAGAAACTCCCCTGATAATTGCTCGGTAGATTCTTCAAGTTGCGTTTATGAGCAAGATTGTGTTGAACAGCCGCCTTGAAGTTTTAAGACTCCAACACTTCAGTATCTCCAGATATTTAAATTCTCCACCAATATTCGTTAATTTCACAAAAAGTATGCTTGAAGTTTTTTTTTTAAATTTGAGCATAGTTTAAGCATTTTAATGTGAAAATTAGGACAAGTAAACATTCTAATTTCATCCCCCACTTGAATTACACAACATCCTCATTGTATATATAAAACATTAAATACAGGAATTTAAAAAGAATTAGAATGAGAAACTCCCCTGATATTTGCTTGGTAGATTCTCCATGTTATGTTTATGAGCAAGATTATGTGCTGAAAAAGCGTCTGAATCCTAGCACGAACAACACACACACAGAATTCCAAAAAATATGCATTCCACCAACTTTGTTGATATTTCTTTCAGAGGTCCTGTATAAAATATAGGAAGAACATGTGTTCCTATCTTGGTACCTACGATTAATTTAAACTAAACTAAACAAAATACGAGCCAGTTTTGGTGGATAGGGCGTATCAGGTTAATGAATATGCCGTATTCCAGAACTGACAATAATGTTTTTAAAGTGCAATAAAAAATAAAGATTGATAACGTCCAGACAATCAATACGCCGTATGGTATAGAGCGGATACGCCGTATTCATGTCTGGGAAGACAGACTCGATAAAATTAAATAACAATCCGGGTTGTCTCCCGGGAAGCACTTTTGTTTACAGCAAAGTCTTTAAGTTAGACTTGTCTTCAGCTTCTCTTCACTATTCCATCTCATGCACGCTAACATGCCCGCGTGTGAGTCATTCTTCCATTGACAGAACCCGGATAAAGTCGGGTCCTAGATTCAAAACTCCTTTGTAGAACCTCTTTAACTTTTGGTATGAGTGCGAGATCCCGTTCATTTTATCATGTTCACTTACCTTCAGTAATGGTGGGATTTTATTGCATTGCTCATTAGTGTGGTGTTTAAACCTCGGATGTGATCGCACCATTTGGTAAGTTACTTCATCAATTACATAGTCAATGTAATCATTCCCTCAAACCGTCTTGCTTTAATTCCAACTTCTCTTAAGAACGGTTCGCCAACAATAACATCGCCCATTCCTTCATCACGATAAGCATCCATATCTTCTAAAAACTGAAAAGTCAATCCATAAACGGAAAAAGTTCCAACAAAAATAGGCACATTCATTACGGCTCCTACAACATTATTCCCTTTGTACATCATCTTATCTTTCATTATAGAGTTATGAAACTTTTTGGACATTACATTGACATACAATAATGGGAAAAAGGTAGCGTGAGTTAATTCAAATCCTATCATGCAAGAAAACCTTAAGTTGTGAGCACAATCTATATAGATTTTCTTATCGTCGTCACAATAACTAGGGTAATTATCAATTCCAGTATCAAGATCTTCATCCCTAGTTCTAAATTCCTCAATTACCTTACCTTCCTTAATGGTGGGCATCAAATCATTTCCTTGATTTCTCCTAAGCTCAACTGGTTCATTTAGATCATTTAATTCAATGTAATCTTCCAAGAAAGGGTCTAATGATCTATTTAACACCAAAGTCTCTCCCATAAGCCTAGCTTCTAAATCAAGTTCCATTCTTTCTCTTAAACCTAGCATGTAGACCCTCCTAATTAAACTACTATCCCGTTTAACACTTTTGAAAATAATCTTTTCTTCTCCGACTCTTAAAGTAATCTTTCTTTTGTAAACATCAATCTTAGACCGGGCGGTAGACAAAAATGGTTTTCCAAGGATCAAGGGCACTTTGATATCCTCAGGCATATCAAGAATTATAAAGTCTACGGGGAAGGTAAATTTACCAATTCCTACTAGTACGTTTTTAGCTATTCCTTTTGGATATTTTACAGTCTTATCTGCCAATTCAACTGTCAACCTAGTGTGAACTAATTCACCTAATCCTAAGTTAAGGTAGGTCGAGAGAGGCATTACATTAACGCTAACTCATAAGTCAACAAGGGAATTGTCAAAACAAACATCATTAATAAAGAAAGGTAAAGTGAAACTCCCAGGGTCTTTCTCCTTTTTAGGTATGGTGGCTTATTGATATGTTAAGGGCTCCAATAAGCTTCCAGAATTTGGGTCCTTGGATTCTCTCTTCTCTTTACAGTAATGAATATCTAAACAACTTTGGAAATTGATCCGTCGTTTGCTTAACTTGTACAATAGTTTACTTTCCTGTCTAGTGGATACCGGCTATGGGAATGATCCAATTCCGGCGTATCGAGCTGAATCAACTTCAATAGTGGTAAAATTGACGAATTGATCTCTCGTGTTTGCGTTTTAGTTGATCATAGTAGCTTCCAAATCCTCGTTCCATGTAGTACTGCCATTTGGCCGATTTTGTATTTCTAAAGTTGTAATTGATGCTCGTGGTTTTTCTTAAGGCAGCATCTATCGGTAGCCTCGGATTTCATGTGATCAAATTTGAATTTTGGTCGTGTCCTCTTTGCTGTTCCTCATTGAATTTTCTCAGGTTATCGTTCCATAGATTGGCCTTCATTCTTGGTACAAGGATTGAGTTGTTTCCTTTGATATACCCCGAGCTGTTGCTCTATACCCCCACCTTGAAAAGGTCCACCAATTGCGTGTAGTAAGCTTCTTCTAGGGTTTTACCTTCTTCTTTTTGTAGGCAATCTTTGGTGGAATGGGGTCCTTTGCATTGTTCACATGTCCGAGTGTTTTTTTTTTGTTTTTTTGTTTTATTTTTTGTTTTTTTTTTTTAAGCAGCATATAACGGTTTTCATTCACCTTTGTTGATCTACCTTCCTATTGTTCAGTGTGCTTGATATGCAGTCCGTCAGAAATCTCAGTACTTCTTCCTCTTGATGTTCTATTATGCCATTTTTGAGAGTATTCTGCCATTTCTTAGATGGCCTTTTTAGCATCTTCCTCAGTCTTAGTTGGAATGGCACCTCTTGAATCGAGAATTTGTCGTGTCAGAATATCTAACCTATTATAGAACAAAATTACCTCCTGCATCTCAATCAAATAGTATTGAGGACACTTCATCAAGAGTTATTTAAAGCGCCCCCCATGCTGAAAAAAGTGTTTTCATCTACTCTTTGCAGAAGGTGTTGATTTCATACCATTTTTCTTCGCATTTCGAAACCAGGTGGCTATATTTGTTCCAAAAACTTAGTTTAAGATCTCCCAAGTTTTGATCGAACCATTGGTTCGTTTCTTTAGCAATGACTTGCGCTCCATTTTAAGGGATATGGGAAGAACTCAGACGCATTAGTTGATCTACAGTGATGTTAGGTACATGGAATTTAGTCCAACTATTTCAAAAACTTTCCAATGTGTTTCATTTGCAACCTCATTATCCGAACCTCTGAAATGTCTTTTCTCGAGGCTCCTTAAGAAATTCCATTCCAGATCAAATTGACTTTGTATTCATTTTAGGTCTACAACTCCCGATCCATAGTCTGTTCGGGTCTTTGCGCATTATATTGCTCCATTTGTTTCTGCCATTGCGTTCCGCTTCTTCTTCCTCCGAAGTATTCTTGTCCAGAATGTAGATTGAATTCAGGTGATCTTAATTCGTCATGAACTAGAGTCTTGAAGTGTCCTCCCTTGATGATCAAAATTCTCGTTCACGGTTCTTTGTAAGTGAAAATAGTTTGCTCGGAAACTGCCTTGTCATGCACTACCTGAAACAAGGGGATAAACAGATCAGTAGGATTTATTCCGGATAAGAAAATTTTTGGCATGAAATCAAGAATATTTCAGCTTCTGTGCCAGACCGAACGATGAGCGGCCATATTCATGGAATTTGGATACGCCTTAATTAAGTCTGTTGGGATGAATACTTGTATATTGGACAGAGAACGTGGTTATGCCGTATTCCGATGGAAAGTGGATACGCCGTATTCAATTGTTCGACCAGAACAGTGTATTAAGAAAAACTTATTAAATACGCAAAAAATTAAACACACGAATATATACAAGAAAACAATTAAATACAGATATACAAATATTACAGAATATACAAGAATATACAAGAATATACAATAATATACAAGAATATACACTAATCTAAATTACACTAATCCTAAGGGTTAGATCTAATCTAATGTTAAAAACCAAAGTATTAAATAAAAATCAAGATTAATTTGTTCACTTCCCCGCAACGGCGCCAAAAACTTTGATGTGATGTCGTGTATTGTATTACTTAAGATGATTCATTTTTAAATTTATTTTTGCCGACTAAACCAAAAATTACACTTTAACGGGCATTGTACCCGATCGGTAGTAAGTTTTGTGGTTAGTAGGGTTCGAACACTTAAAGCGAGGCTAAATCTATCAATTTAATAATATCTTGGTATCTAATCTAGTGTTAATTCTATTCTGATCTAACCTAGTTTAAACCTAAGTCAGTCTAAATCCTTCGTCTAACGAGGAAAGGGGGTTTTCATCCGTGCGTGACTGGCACAGTTTGGTGGTGTCTATAATCAATTCAAGGCACTTTAATCCCACACAGCTAATTACAAAAGCTGAAAGAGCGATCGAGACCATTATAATAAAGAAAACAGTAATTAACCGTTTATTAACCCCGATTAGAACGTTATTTTTTATTTAGTGCAATGATTTACTTCTCGTCGAGTGGCATATTCATCGTAAGACTTAGGTGTTATATCATCCTAAGACCAAGACACAAGTCATTCTGTCACAATTAAACGCATCTGCATAAAGCATCCTTTTTTGCTGATTATAATCTAGCTTATGGATTAAAGCAATGGTGATCTTGTTAAACCCTAGCTCATAGAGACTTTACCCACTTACTGCTTAATGGCAATTTATACCTGATGTAGTCCACTTTTCCAACTATCCAATGGAATCAGAACGTTACTTGTTGAATTATCTAGGTCACCTGCTAGTCAACATGATCAATAAACCATTGGCAATGTCCAATTAACTAGTTAAGCCCGAAGCGTATCCTAGACACAGACTTAGAAGGACAATATTTGTGTAACTATGATTCTAGATGTATAGATTACGAGATGGGGAGCTATCCCGGACTCTAGATCTGCTTGGTCCGCTTTACTAGATCCAGTTGAATGATATGTCACATATAAAAGCGCGTAAACAAGTATAAATTGATAAACATAAACAAGCACTCAATGATAAATCAAGAAATTGAGATAAACAAATACCAAACATCCAGATCTTCATAATAAAGGCTAATACTTGAAGGTATTAGCCTTTAAACGTCATAATAAATACAAGAGCAATTATTTAGCAAAGATAAACTACCGAGTATAACGAACTCATCTACCAAAAACTAAAAGTCTTTACTAAAGTATATTAATTTACACCAAATGTCTCCTAGTGCGGAATTGAACAACTTAGGCTCACAACCTCTTTGCTCTTATTTTACTCCTCTAAAAATCAACTTTTTGATGGTTTTGGTTATCGAGAATCATGACATTCTTAGCACCTTAAAACTCGTTTTTGACAGTTATTCTAATTATAGCGGTTCTAGAAGTCGAGAACAGAAAATGATAACGTCGTATCCAAGCAGGTTCTACGATACGCCGTATTAGGATTTCTTTGGAGTAGGGACACGCTTGATATCTTCCAGAATATTATATCGATTCTATATCTTGAATACGGCGTATTGATTCTCTCTAGATACGGCGTATTGATCTTTATTCCTCTGTGGTCTTTGGTGAGTGCAGGCACAGATACGCCGTATCTTCCTTGATGGATACGGCATATTGGTCTTCAGAATAGTAATCTTCAAAATATCTTCATTTAAGCTCTAGAATGCGTGCCTTTTGCTAACTTTCACCAATTACTCCATAATTACTGTAATTCTCAAATATAAACAATTAAGCAACAATTCTTTGCAATAACTATACAAAATGGGTTAATAACATGGGATAAATGATGCTATAAAATATATGTTATTTAATGTCATCAATACAATAAGATTTCTTTATGCGGGTATTCTTATTCCGATATGCTTAGAAGAAAGCCTTGAATCTACTCAAGAAAGGATTGCTGGTTCGGGGGGAAGCTATGGAAGCTTCTAAAATAAGAAGAAGTTAGCTTGACTACATAATTCAATAACATTTCAAAGGCCCAAATGAAGGATCTGGTATTATTCTAGAGGTTCTCGATGAGCCAAAGGACAATTCTAGTAGCTCAAGCAGCTCACTTTCTAGATCTGATAATGAAGTTTAAGACGTCTCGAACGATGAGAAAAACAAAGCTGATGAAAACAAAGCCAATGCATAAGTTGAAGAGAGACAAGCTAGAGATGAACAACCAGTTTAACTCTGTCATCTGTTGAATATGAGATTCAGTCAATGGTGGATGTTCCCATTCATCAAGAGGACCCAGCTGTCCAAAGAACTCCACTCGTTGACACTGCTATCTCAATGGTTACTAAAAAAGACAACATCAACGCCCACACCACCAACCACACAAGCTCAAGTTACAAATGCATCCAAATCTGACTCGTCCTTAAAGTTTGAGCAAAGACTTCCAAAACTTGAAAAGACGTTGAAGAGCAAATGCGCAAAAGAAGTGGCTTGGACTCAAGAAAGACAAATCATAAAATGGAGCTGCCACATGAAATGGTAGTAAAATGAAATTGAGACATCCTGCTTCTCGCTTTGTAAAGACGTTCACAGAGAAGGCTGAATGCCATCTTATTGGTGGAAGGAAAACCAGAGACGATGAGACAGACTGTTAGCAAAAGGAGAAGTATACTACTGTCATACTTCGGGGCGGGTCTTATTTTGTATTTGTTTTTTCACATTCAGGTTCCTGTCTCATATCTTATCTTGTAGAAAATGTCATAAAATATAGCAGTATTAATTATACATTTATATGATTACTATAGTATGAGCCTCGAATACATTTTTCATGAATTTTTTAGTAAATTCAAAATCTTTTAAATTATGTACTCGACACCATATCATACGCTCATTAATTGAAGGGGAGCATTAATATGTTCCTAATAAACTTGCTAATCATTAACATTGGTCTCCCCAACAGTTTTAATCAATTGATATCCTAAATGTCAAAAATATCAAAAGATTTTGACATTTTAGATAAGGGGAGAAAATGTGATTAAAACTATGGAATTAATAAACGTGATCTAAAATACTCAAGTGTTGTCTCCACCCTCGTATGTGCAAAATGCTTTCAATTATCGATGCACATATGCAAGGCGAGCATTATTAAAAGATGAAAACATCAAGGTACAAATACTTTTGCATCTAACTTCACACAGTACCTCTTGAATTTAGTAGCAGTTTTCAAATGGTTCTAATGGCAACAGAATATTATAGAGTTATAAGGTAGTTAAGGTTAGGTATTTATTTCATGATCTAGCCAAAACCGGAGGGATCTACCTAGGGACATTCCAATAGTTAGATTAGAATTCCTTAGGTATGATGAAAAAAAGGAGTAAAAGGAGAATGAGGATAATGCAGACTAAGACATAGCTAGCACTGGAACAAACCTAACAAGGTGCTAGTTATGAAGTTTTAGTAAGCATTGAAGGGGCGTTAAAGAATACAAAAAGAATATAAAGGTAAAGGGTGAAAAGAAAGAAGCCCTCCTTACACTTAGGTAGAAACCGAGTCAAAAATACATGCTAATCAAAACCATTACACTGTTATCTGGTAATCTAAAACATAGTCATCATGCGCCTGAGTGAGGCAATGCACAACCCCCTAGTCTACTCAAGGTCCCTCAAAAGACTCAATTTTCATTTCATCTCAGCAGCGATTAAACACATTCTCTATCAACTTTCTCACTCTGAGTCATGGTATTGACAAAGTATGACAGTCTACTCTAGCCTCCGATTACTAAAACCAAAATGCAATATTGAGTCTCGAGCCATAGAGTGAATAAATAGATCTATTAGGACTAATAATCCCCATTCGGGTTTGGTAATTCTTACTGGTCGGGTACTTGATGGACTGTGCAGGCCAACAGATGTATTTCATGTCGAAACTAGTTAGGTGGTCTTTGGTCGGACACCTGTAAGGGCAAGCATTATATGGCAGTGTACATGCCACTTTCCACTGTTAGCCTCGGTGTCATGAGCTTAGTGCAACGTAAATGCCTCTTTATGTGCAATTGTATCTCCTATAACTGTCACATACGTTTTGATATCTTGTGGTCCACACTGAAAATATTTGAACTAAACATATAAATTCACCAACTTTATGTTGACGTTTAAAGCATGTTTTTCTCAGGTGCTTAGCTTGGATGTCGTTGCTTGAATTATGTGAAGTCTTTTACCCGGACCGGTTTTTAAGAATTTGTCTATGTTTTTAAATACCGTTGTTGAAACTCATTTAAGCTTCTACATTTTAACTCTTAAATCATTTGAATTGATCGATGGGTCGAAACGATAACCCCGTGATAAGTGGTTTTAGAGCCAAGTCGGACCGAGGTGGACCGAAGCAGAATCGTTCAAGTTGTTCTCCTAAAAAGTTCTTAAAAGTGTTGGTTGCGCAAAGGTGGTGGGAGTGATCTCCTGGGATATTGATGAGTCAATATGATGTCGTGTGAAGTTCACAATATCGTTCGATGAGAACCAGGAGAATGGAGTAGGTCAATGGCTTACATCCAAATGGTTGGATGCAGTCGTTTTGCACGTTGGAATCTTAAGTCTGCCAGAAAAGGAGGTAATGGACTATTCTTAGATGAAGTGTAACTCGTGCACGCTTGGGACCCAAAGAGTTGAAATGTCGAATGTCCCTTTAAACCGTATTAAGTCGGAAGAAGTGTAAAGCCAAATAATTTAAAGGATTTTTTGTCGTTCGTCGATCGCGACCACATGACCATGCACGAGTTCTTGCATGATATGGTGGTGGGAGAAGGAAGAAGAGGAGGAAGGGAAGCAATGTCACAAGCCAAATTTCTAAAAGGGTCGGGATTTGCTTGGAAGGGCATACATGGAAGCGCGGGTTGCTGATTTTTCTGTTGGTCTTGTTGGAGAGTAAACCCCATCGGTAAGGGTTGTAGTAGTGCCACGGTTAGTAGAGACTCGATCTATGGCATATGTACTACACTGGATGGGTGTTGGGGGCCGCTCTCCTGATGAGTCCAAGGCAGGACGAAACCAGTGAACCTCTATCATACGCGAGATGGATGGATGGTCCTTATTGAGTAGAGGACACCACGCAGGGTCGAAACGATGACCCCGTGACAAGTGGTATCAGAGCCAAGTCAGATCGAGGCGGAACGAAGCAGAATCGTTTAAGTTGTTCTCCCGAAAAAAAAGTTCCCTTTCTTTAAAAGTGTGTGGTTGCGGCAAAGGTGGTGGGGATTATCTCCCGGGGATATTGATGAGTCAAAATATGTGTTGGTGTGGACAGAGTTTCACAATATCGCATTCGATGGAGGAAGCCCCAGAAATGGAAAAAAGATGGAGAAGAAAGGTAATGGACTAATCCAAATGGTGGATGACAGTCGTTGCACGCTGGATCTTTAGTCGCCAGAAAAAGTAATGGACTAATCCAAAATGGAGTGTAGTCGTTGCACGCTGGGACCCAAAGAGTTAAAAGTCGAATGTCCCTTTAAACCGTAAAGCCGGAGTAAAGCCAAATAATTTGAAGGATGTCGTTTGTCGGTACGAATAACCATGCATGAGGTCGTGCATGAAATGGTGGTGGGAGAATGTCACGAGCCAAATGACTTATTACTATTTTAATTAATGCAACGATGTTTATTTTCAAAACGTACCCTTAGAGGTTATTCTTTATGCTTTGTACTTGAGATATTCATGAAAGTTCACGTCCCCGATCGCTTTATTTTGGCGGGGGGACCCTAGTTGGGGGTTGTGAATTAGGGGTATATATTAATTTACTATTGTCCCTTCAATACTTTGGGGTTTCACTTGCCTTAAACCTACGAGCTAACCCAAAGCATTTTGTTAACGCTTTTTCGAGTATTCATTTTTAGGGTGATTATAGCATATTTTTTGAAGACTTTGGACAGTTTAGTGATTTGTGACTTGGTTTGGTGAAACCTAATAAGAGACCCTTTTAGGGTCAATCACCATTACTTGTCCCGACATGTGGGATTTTAATACATTATAACTCATAATTGTTGGACCATTTACTTGTATAATTGCTAGTTCCCCGCTTTGTATTCGATGTCGTTGTGACATTTTATGTTGAATGTTAAGGTAGTAATTCTCTATTATGTTGTACCAATGCTTATGTCGGTTTTTTTTCTCTATGTCACGCGCTCGCGTTTTGCCTGAGCGGTGGGGTTGTTGTGGGATCATAACAAAATGTTTAAACGTGTGGTTAGCCAAAAAAGGACCATATACGGCCATTAGAAAAAAAGGTTGGGTACCAAATACCCAAAAATGAACAGTAAAAATCGAACCCAACACACTCCGCCGTAGTCTTTAGGCGGGGACCAATGGTGGAATGTAATCTACTCTTTTATTATCGAAAAAGAGAATCTATAATTATATCAGAAAAAAAAACTGCACTATCGATTGTCCTTATGGATGCATATTTACCCTTATAAACAATAGTGTAGCAAACGACAACATTTTGGAGTTCCTAACCGACGTAGTTCTTGGTGTGTTTTGGGTCAGGCGGGTGTTTTGAGTTGGGGTGGTAAGGCCAAAAAAACGAGAGATGTTTTGAAGGTTTGGTGTATAGTGGGCAGGGTGGCTGGTGTTTTTGGGGTGGTGGTGTCATGATGACTTGGGATATGTGGTATGAATGGTGAAATTGGGCAGGGGTGGATGAAAATTGTAATTGACATAGTTTTTAAGGGTTTCCTCTTCTCATTTTAATAATTCCATTTAATCGAAAAATAAAAAAAGAAAAATAAAAAACAAAATAAAAGACGTCGTCCGTTTTTGGCTCGCTTTAAATAAAATATATGGTAGAAGAAACACATATCCACCTAAAAGAATTCTTTCAATGGTGTGGTAGAAATCAGGTGTATTGCAACTATCATGCTAAATTATCGCTGATAAGATAAAAAATTTTTTTGGTCGTTAGGTGTGCGAGGATTTGTAGGGGGAAGGCAGGGGGGCAGGGGTAGGAGTGAGGGGTTAAGGGAGGTAGACTTTTTTGGTTTTTCGATGGTGATTGGTTTAGGGACCCTTATGGTCAGGTTGGTGGGAGGGGGGCCGGGGTGGTTGGTGGTGAAGGTTGAGGTTGTGGGGGCGGGGTTTTGGGGTAGGCGTGGGAGGTGAGGGGTCGAGGGAGGGGTGGGTGGGGGAGTGAGGGTGTGTGGTTGTGGGGGGCGGCAGGGGGGGGGGGGAAGGGGAGGGGGGGGGGGGGGGGGGGCGAGGGGCGGGTGAAGGAGTGGGGAATGCGCAGGGGGGGGGTGGGGGGGGGGGGGGGACGGGGTGGTGGGGGCGAGGAAGGGGGGGGGGCGGGGGGGGGGGGGGGGGGGGTGGGGCGGGGCGTGTTCGGGGGGGGGGCGGGAGGGCGCGGCGGGGGGGCGGGCGGGTGCGGAAAGTCGGTAGTCTCTTGGGGTAATGGGTGTTTTCGGTCGTTGGGGGCGGTTTGTTTGTTTTTTTTCTTTTTTGTTTTTGTTATTTTTGTGCTGTACTTTTTTTTGTTTTTTGTTTGTTTTCTTTTTTCCTTTTTTTTTTGCCTTTATGGTTTCTTCTTTTCCCTTTTTTTTTTTTTTGCTATGTTGTAATCTGTTCTATGGATTGGTGCGGTTTTGCTTTTGATATTGTTGTTGATGTTGTGTGTTCTTGCATTTTTTTTGTTACGATTTAGGCTTATTTTTGATTGTATAATAAAAGGTTGTTGTGTGTTTGTGGGTCCTCTTAATTTGGTATTGTTGTCGCATGTGTAGCGGTTTTTCTATTGTGGGGTTGAAACAGAGTAAGTCTTTTACTTTAATTTAGTTGTGGGTGTTTGTGTTGGACATTTAAATGTGTATTTGTGTCTTTAGCGGGTAACGTTGTTTTTTTTTTCGTATTATTAAAACGAACGACATTTAAAGTTAAGATTTTGTTAAATGGAAAGCATTTTCTTGTTTGCAGGTTTGCAATGTGTTTTTGGTAGGCTACTTTGGGGGGTTGGTTTTGGTTTCTTTTCTTGTGGAATGGATTTGGTGTTATAAAGGGAGGCTTTGTCTTTGCAACTCACTATATGCGGAGGTGGTGGTCGTGTTTATGTTGTTATTGTTTTCTTTTTTAAAGGTTAGTTTTGTGTTTTTGCGGGTTTGCTTGTTAAAAAACTATGCCTTTTAGTTGAGTTATGGTTTGTTTTTGCAGGTCTGCAGTAGTTTGGAAGGTTACTCGGGGTTGGTCTTGGCGTGGCAGGGAAATTGGTATCATAAAGGTAGGATTTATTTTACAGGCATTGTATGCAGTGTTATGTTTGTGTTGCGTTGTTTAATAGTTAAATTTGTTGATATTGTGTGTGCATGACAAAACATACAATCTTATATTAGTTAATATTTGTCAGACCTAAAGGTCACACACATATAACGCGAGAGACCTGAAGTACATATATGTTTATATATGTGTATATTGAAATGTCAATTACGATACGTTAAAATGGATAGTTTACTTGTTAGGATTAATTAAGTATCTGACTTAATTAATAACTACGAATAATAGACCATTAAATAGAGTTGGATTAGGCTAAATCCCAATATAAGGTGTGTTTGGTTTTGCGCCGTCGGCCGGTTCGTACACTAAGGGGTGTTTGGATTGGTTTTGGTTTAAAACTAAGAATGATATTTATCTTAATATTTAAGTTAAATATATATATCAAATATGGTAAGAGATAATTGATGATGTGTCATTTTATACACTTTGTCGGGGTCATTTAACCTCCTAAATCATGCAAATATGCCCAAAATATGTGCTTAATCGTTCCTTTTTGTGTTTTTAGCATTTGGGAAGCTCTTGGAGGAAATACACATGACTTAGACTCAATTTGGGAAGAAACGAGACAAGATTACAACTTTACACGAAGTGGTTTCAAGGATGCGCGTACAGTGCCTGGAGACTGTGTCCTAATTCCTAGCGACGCCATCAGAACTTACAAGAGACGGCGTCAAGATTTATGTGACGGCGTTAGAACGTAACCGCCTCAAAGAAACCCTAAGAAGATTCGGCGAAGCGACGCGTCAGGATTTTGGCGACGCCGTCGCGATTCATTCCTATATATATATACCTACGTTTTTAGGGTTTTTATGTGCAACTTTTGGAAGACGAACCATAAACATTATAGTTTGAGTGTAGCAGCTTTTAGGCCGTTCTTAGGGCTTAAAAACCCTCTTGTATCAGCCTTAAACACATGTTTTAATCAAGTGAAGTTATTTATCCTTTAATCTTTCAATATGTCTATGTGTTGTTTGATTGATTCTTGTTCTTCGCTTCTCATGCTAGGCTAGATCCATTAGTATTTACTTATGATTGCATGAAACTTAGTTTGTAGATCCTTTTAATATTGCTTCTTGTGATGGATGTGCGCGTTAGGCTCTAGAAAACTGGCTATAAAATATTGCATTAGCATAGACGTCTCGGGAAACGCGAGTGTGTAGAAAGGATACCATCGGTAACAGTCTTCATACTACCTTACCTCTAATATGGTTGATCCCTCTTAAGTGTTTTAATGCATGTAATGTACTCTTAGGGGCCTTATAATAGTCTTCATACTACCTTACCTGTGCGTTGCCTTAACATAATATTACATAGACGGCAGATTCGTGTAATCTGTTCATGGCCTAGTAAATACTTACACAGATCATCACAAGTGTGAGAAAGCAATAATATTAGAAGAAGCAAACTAAGGAGTAATGCACGATTAAGTAAATACGTTCGTTTACCATATAAGTTTCCACTAAAATTAGTTTAGTTTAATTATTAGTTTAATTAGTTTAAATCAAAACCCACCTCTTAAAACATGAAATTTACCTGCTTTTATAAAACATATAAATACAAAAAGAATCTTCTCTTAACATCTTAGATCTTAGTTAGGTTTAGTTCAACCCTTAAGACGTTATTCCCCTAGAGAATGATAACAACCCCCGAGTCCTTGCTATACTACACTGCACCGATTAGGTGTTGTAAAACCTGCTGCGTTTACAACGACCGCATTAAGTTTTTGGTGCCGTTGTGTGGGGAATAGTATAGGTTTGGACTCTATCTATCTTAGGTCTACTCGCTAGATTCCTTTCTAGTGAGATTTTAATTTATGTCTATTAGCTTTCTTTAGTCTATCTTTTCTTTATGTTATTTGTTTCGTAAATTATTTTCATAAACCTCCATGGAAAACGAAAATCCTATCCGTACTATTGGAAATTACTCCAGACCTAGCCATGAGGGCTATCGAAACACCATTGAGCTCCCCGATGGGAACAATGTGGTGCCTCTGCGATCCGACACCATCCGGTTGGTGCAAAACGGATACTCTTTCCACGGACTTCGGTCCGAGGATCCAAATCAACATATTAAGGATTTTCTAAAACTTGTGGACTCACTTGACCTTGATGTTGCAAATAGGGAAAGGACGCGCTTGCGTTTATTTTAATTTTCCTTTCGCGATTAAGCCAACAATTGGCTTGAACGTCTTCCGACAGGATCAATCTCCACTTGGGAGGATCTTACTACTCGTTTCCTTGCTCAATTATTTCCACCGAGAGGGACTTCTAAACTTCGAAATGACATCTTGATGTTTCAACAACATTAGGGTGAATCTATCTCTGAAGCATGGACTCGTTTCAAGGACTTACTTCAAAAAGTCTCTCATCATGGCAAAGATCTTTGGCTCCAAATGTAAATTTTCTACGATCATGTCTCTTTTCATCTTAAGAGTGAATTTGACTGCGTCGCCAGCGGTAAACTCCACGATAAAAACGCCGAGGAATCTTGGGAAATCATAGAGAATCTCGCTCTTTACGACCACGGGGGCTGGAATGACTCAAGAGACTTCGTCAAACCAGTCAAGGCAATTTCATTATCCCAAAATACATAAAAAACGCCTGATCGGGATAGGAACTAAGAGCTGTGACGAAATATATGTTAACACATAATTGTAAAATTAGTTTAACGTATGAATATTATGAATTAGTTGCCTGCTTATCTGTAATGCTACTATTTATGAAATAGAAAACTCATATAAAATGTTAGTAGTGTCATCTGACTGTAGTAGCCTCCCTCCTATTTTTCTGTATGGTCAGACTTGAGCCATTACTTAGGAACTAAGAGTTGTATATTAGATACAATTGTAATCATTGCTTACTGGTATGTGCTTAATTACACATACCTTTTACCTTTAAAAACAAGCTAAAATAACCAAAAACGGACTTAAAATGCCAAATATATGCTTGTTTTGCTAATTGTGTTGTGCAGGAACGGATAACCAAGAAAAGGACGAAAAACAAAGCCAAAACGACAAAACCGGACACGGAGCAAACAATTGTGAAAATTACTAGAACAACAAAAACCCCAGCAGCAGTACAAAAAAAACCCACAACCCCCCCAAAGAAATAAAGCACAATATCCTCAAATCCCCCCCAAACTATCCGAAACCCAATGAAACACCCCCCCCCCCCCCCCCCCAAATCCACACAATAAGAGAGCCGGAGAATGTATATAACAAAATCAAAACCAAGGCAAGGATATCAAACACACTCCCACACGGACACCTCGATACCACATAGAAAGCTACCACAGGCCAACTCATGCCTACCCATTACTATAAACCCAATTACCCAAAACCCTTCAACCCAACCCGCACGTCAAAAACCCATAATCAACAACCCACCCAACCCTACCCCCCACCCCCCCCGCGCCCCCCGACCAGGAACGAACCCCCCCACCACCACCCCACCCTAAAACCCCACCCCCCCCCCCCCCCCCCCCACCCCCCCCCCCCCCCCCCCCCCTCCACCAACCCCCCACCCCCCCCACCCAAAAACCCCACACACTAAACAAAACTCTATAATCCACCACTCCCACCCCCCCCTACTCTTCCCCCCAAACGCACTTCCAAACCCCCCACCCCACAAAGTAGAAATGAAAACCACCACCCAACCCCCCACCACCATCCCCCCCCACCAACCCCAACCCCCCCCCCACCCCACACCATCCCCAACCCCCCCAGAACTCAACCTGAAACCTGTTCTCTTAAACCCCTAATCACCAACCCACAGCACCACTAATCAGACCCCTATACCCGAAATTCAAACCCCCCCCAAAACCACCCCAACCAACCACCCAATCACCCTTGCTACCATGTGGGGCCATATACCCCCTAACTTTGGATCGGTTGGTGAAAATTGCACAATGCAATGTGAATTGTATTTAGTAAGTGTAAAGCTCATGTGATATTTAACTATGACTACCAAACAACAACAATACCAAGTACCACCTCCTCCTGCGGGAACAACATACCCCCCCCCCCCCCCACGCACACACCCCACACCCCCCCCACCCCCCCCCCCCTCCCTAAATACCCACAAAAGCATCGGCCGCAAAACAATGGTGATTAACTCTACAAACCCAAGGGACCACAGACAAAACATGCGAAAAACCATAAATTCAAAAAGAGACTGAAAAATATATCCCCCTAACACCCTAACCCACCAACCAAACAAACCCACCACCTCCCCCATACCCCCCTCTCTTAAACCGCTCCCAACACCCCACCACCCCCCCCAAAATTTTCACAATCCATTCACCCTTGAAAAAAAAAAACCACCCATCAACCAACGTACCCACACCTCTTCTACCCCATCATAGCCCAACTAACCCCCAATCTCACCCCCCAGCACCCTACCCCCCCCGTAAACCGACTGGCCGATCCCACCCATCGTAAACCCCCCCCCTACCACACCCCAAATCCCATCCCCACCTCCGACACTTTAACCAACCACACCCACCCCTTACAACCCCCCACCAAAACACACAACAACAATCCGCAACCCACCCCATGCCACCGAATGCCAACTGTACACAAGCACGCCTCAAGCCCACGCTTCACCAACCAGCAAACATACCCGCGTAGAATTCTAATGATGTTCACATTGGTCTCGTGACCAACCCCCTCACCGATACAACCAACCGGGGAGTCCAAAAACCCAAATATATATATTCACACATAACTCGGCATACTACGAGAGTAATTAACGGTTCATGAATTTATGGGAACTTAAAGCAAAGAAGGATACATAGGCAATAGTAAATTGAAATAACAAGTAAAATAAGCATACAAGTATATAGCATTATCACCCTCACGGGTTTAAACACAAATTGAAAAGGCAAGAGCTATGAACTCACCTAACAGTTATAGGGAAATTGAAAAAGCTAATTATAGGAATAAAAGTAACGGCTTTCAACACGCAAACACAAACCCTTGGTTAATAATGGGCAGTACTTTAGTTTGATTGTATATATAAGTAATTGGATATCGATGTTAGTATTTGATATAAAAATAATCATAACTGACCGTTTCGGGCCATCATAGTTAGAAGTTATTCAGTACAGTTTGTGGAAGCTAGTCCCCACTTTAAATCGTAAACCCAACACTCAGACAGAACGAAATACCAAATGAAACTTCTAATATAGCTCCCTAGTGTGTGGTATGATATGGATCCGGGACATTATTTATGAAGCCCATCAGAGATGAATGATATAAGGATATAACATAAGCAGTTTATAAAGGGCATTTTAATTCAATATCTAGGATGTTAAGACAAGAGGAGCGTTAATTAAAGTTATCGTTATATAATTTTTTTGGATATGATTTTACACTTTTTCAAAATGTTACATTTTAGACCCTGGGGTTTGGAAAATTGCAAATAGACCCTTGAGGTTTGCACTATTTACGACTTTGGTCCTTCAACTTTTATTGATATACAAAATAAACCTTGGACTTTGGAAAGTGACATAAATGATCCCTGGAGTTATAACTTTGATAAAATGACATTTTTAGTCCTTTTAGTTATAAGTTTCTAAAAATTACGATATATACCCCTTGCATGGATATAATTACAAAACATGTCCATATTGGCCATGCAACTTAATTTAATATTGTCCAATAGTCAATTTATAAGTTATAATAACTAAATATGAAGATTTAACACAACATAAGTTTAATTTAACGATTCGTTAAGCTAAAAGGTAAAACGTTCAAATTATGGTTTTTAAAAGTGAAAACCGCTGGCGAGTTTTTAAGGTCAGAATTCTCGTTATAACTATCAAAGTACTTATATTAACATTATAATAGCTTAATTAGGATTGATATAACAAAGTTTATAGGTTAGCCATAGTTTAAGTAAAACATGAAATTAGGGTTTTCGGGTGTACGTTTTGGATCAAAAAGGCATAACACTTAGGTTTTTTGAGTTTCAACAGCTTTATATAAAGATTTTATCAAGATCATAAGAATATTATAACGATACAGAGCAATATAAGCGTAGAGAAACCTGTTTTGAGCATATGTTCTAGGAATGGGTCAGGAATCGAGATTACGGCTTCGGCACGACTAGAGTAACGACTCTCGGGCTTCGTTTTCTTCAAGGCTTCGCTTCTTGAACATATTTTATGATCCTAGGATCATATGGGAGCAAAGGATTGCTGCCTTAAGGGTTATAGTAAGAAGATGGTGGGTGCAAGTTGGAATGAACACACTATGCCCCTATTTATACCCATTTGAAGTAGCAAGGAGTAAGCAACGCTTATGATCTGGTTTTAACACATAGAGGGTCTATTTAGGGATGTGGAGAAGCTAGTATATGAGTTGTATAAGCTAGGGAGTAGCTTTGGGAGGTGTTGCCTCTATCTTTGCCGCTGCTATCACTAGAAGGAACAAGAAGATTTTTGTGATTTTTTAAACAATATAAATGAAAGATATTTTGAAAGAGGTGCTTTAAGCTGCTTAGGAAGAATAAGCTTTAGTCATGGATGTGCTGATTGCAAGAAAATATTTAAAATGGGTTAATTGTGCAAGGGTTTTGGTTTCGGGTTCAACAGGGCTCATTTAGGGTTCGGGTTTGAGTTTTCTGAGCTTGTAATTTGTATACAATTGATTAGTATTGATAGGTTTACTGATCCCTAGACTTATAAAAAGGATTAAAAACATGATTTGATAGTGGTTTAATTAAAATGTGTAGAAAATGAGAAAACGGGACAAAGTCACAATAAGGGCACCATATAGTGTTTTCTGATTCGTTTCTTGATAATTGAAGTAGAATTATGAAATGGATGAAGGAAGTATGAATTGAGGATTTGTAATTCATGTATTATAACTTATTTAAGAGTTGGTTTAGGTTACAAGAGTAAAAATCAGAAACGGGTCATGGTTTTAGAAAACTAGCTCGGTTTTAGGGTTTAGGTTTTATTTAGGTTTTGGAGTGCAAAAATAATGTATGAAAGGGTTATTTATGGAATAATTAGGGTTCATATATTGTAAAATGAGTATAGTAGCTTGAACATAAGTGATAGTGAAGAAATGAGGATGAAAACGGAGGTAAAACGGCTATTTTAGGGATTTAGCTTAATGACTTATGCATTGAGCTTTTAAGGATTTGTACTTTGATTTAAAGAGATTATATATTTCAAATGAATTTATATTATTTTGTACATATGCTTTAGTAGCTTGTGCATTCACTTTAGGTGTTAACCTTTTCATGAGGTTAGGGTTTAGGGCATCCGATAATGGTTTAAAGCCTGTTTTGATATAATGTTGCAAATGGTATATTATAGGAATAATGTATCTTTAATAAATGATATTATGAGAATTAACATGCATGTTAAATGTTTGCTTGACATATATGAAGTTAAGATTGCATTACGTAGGTTGTCCGAGTCCGTTAACTTGAGTTATGCAGGTTATATTGCATATTGAGATATTGGCAAAGTAATGTAATGTAATAAAGCGAAAAATTTCCCTGAAAAAGGTGAGTTCATATATAACTGATAGATTGTACATCATCTAACTTAATAGATGGATATTTACATTTATGAAAATTATGGGTTGTTATAGTCTCCACCCCTTACAGAAATCTCGTCTCGAGATTTAATTGAACTTGAAGTGATGATTGAAAATAGATGAGGATATTTGGCACGAATTTCGTCTTCACGTTCCCATGTAAATTCTGGTCCTCTTTTAGAGTTCCATCGTACTTTGATTATAGGAATACGACTTCGCTTGAGTTGCTTGATTTCACGGTCCATAACTTCTACTGGTTCTTCTACAAAGTTGAGCTTGTCGTCGAGTTGAAGTTCTTTCATTGGAATAACGAGAGATTCGTCGGATAAACACTTCTTGAGATTTGAAACGTGGAAAGTATTGTGGATACTACTAAGCTTTTCAGGAAGCTCTAGTCTGTATGCCACTGGGCCAATTCGTTCAAGAATTTTGAATGGTCTAATGTATCATGGATTAAGCTTTCCTCGTTTTCCGAATCGAAAGATACCCTTGCGAGGTGATACTTTCAACATAACACGATCGCCAACTTGAAATTCTAAAGGCTTTCGCCTTACATTGGCGTAACTTCTTTGTCGATCTCTGGCAGCTTGTAAGTGTTGACAAATTTGTATGATCTTTTTAGTGGTTTCTTGAATTATTTCTGGTCTCATAAGTTGAGAATCTCCAACTTCGGCCCAGCAAATAAGTGATCTACACTTTCGTCCATAAAGTGCTTCGAATGGTGCTGTCTTGATACTGACATGATAACTGTTATTGTACGAAAATTTTACCAATGGTAAATGTTTATCCCATCCTTTTCTGAAATCTATGACACAAGCTTGTAGCATGTCTTCGAGTGTTTGGATGGTTCTTTCCTTTCACTATGTCCAATGGTTTTAGGGTGATATGTTGAAACTCGTGTCTAATTGAGTACACCGAAAGCATTGTTGCAATGACTGCCCGAATCGGATGTGCAATGACTTGTCACACCGAGATGATAAGATTGGTACGCTATGTCGAGAGCTATTACTTTTGATGTATAAATCTCGTAAGTAGTTTCCCATACTATCAGTCGTCGATATGAATGAAATGTGCTTGACTTGGTAATGACAGATCGACAATACCCAGATGGCATCATGTCCAGTTGAGGTTTTTGGGTATCTTTGTGGACGAAATCCGTTGTTTATCCATTCCATTTCCACATAGGAATTTCCGGTTGTACCAATAAGCCGGATGGCTTTTGACATTCTGCTTTAACTCTAGAACATGTCAAACACTTGCTAACATATCTTCTTTGATTGGCCTCATGGTTAGGCCACCAATAGAGTTTCTTAAGTCCGTGTACATCTTATCAGAACCCGGGTGAATAGAATATTTGGATTTATGAGACTCGTGCATGATTAAGTCTCTTAAACCGCCAAAAAGTGGTAACCAGCTTCGGGTTTTTGATACAACGAGTTCCATCAGACTAATTACAATGAAGTGTCCATTCCTCTTAGGTTCTCGCTTTTGACATTTTCTTCTTTGAGGGCTTCATTTTGGGCTTCGAGGATTTGAGATGGTAATTTTGGATGAACGGTTAAGATTAATGCTGAACTCGAAGAGGTTTGAACTCGTTTCTTTCAAACCTGAAGCATCTGCCACAACATTTGCCTTTCCGGGATGATAACAAATTTCACAATAGATATGCGAGTAATTCTAACCATCGGCGTTGCCTCATATTCAATTCTTTTTGACAAAGAATGTTGAAGGCTTTTGTGATCAGTGAAAACTATACACTTTTACGTATAGATAGTGTCTCCAATTATAAGAAGCAGAATCTTACGGCTCCGAATTCAAGATCGTGAGTATTATAGTTTTTCTTCAGAAGGTTTGATTTGTCGAGATGCATAAGCAATGACTTTTTCTCGTTGCATTAGTACAGCTCCTAACCCTTGAAGAGATGCATCACAATAAACGACAAAATTATCGTTTCCTTCTGGTAATGCTAAGATTGGTGCTTCACAGAGTTTTTTGTTTAATGAGTTGACAAGCTGATTCTTTGTTCTTCGTTCCAACATAATACTTGTTCTTTGGTAATTAGTCAAAGGCTTTGCAACTTTGAAAAACCATCGATAAATCTCGGTAATAGTCGCGAGTCCTAAGAATTGACGTACTTCATGTGGGTGTATGGGAGATTCCAATTCTTTATCGGCTTCAATTTTGCAGGGTCAAAATGAAGTCCTTGATTAATCATGAATGACCAAGAAAGTTGCACGAATTAGCCAAAATCACATTTAGAGAACTTGGAGCACACAATTCTCTTTTCGGAGTAATCCAAGATTATCTGAGATACTTGCATGTCTTCTTTGTGTGGGCGAGAAAATAGATAAGAAATATCATCGATGACATAATTACGAATTTATCCAGATATGGATTACAAACACGATTCTGAGAGCCACGAATACAGTCAGTTGCATTTGTTTAAACCAAATGGCAAGAACTTGAAATTCCATAGTGTCCGTATATCGTTCTAAGCATCTAGAATATCACTTCCCTTACTCTCAGTTGATGATAACCTGATCTAAGTCGATTTTCTAGAATAAACGCTAAACCTGAGTTGATCGAATAATCATCGATCCTGGCAATGGGTAACGTTCTTTATATTAAGTTTTATTCAATTCTCGGAATCAATACACATTCTAGAAAATTCCGCATTTTTTTCAACAAATAAGACAGGAGCTCCCACGCATTACTTGGTCGAATGAAACCTCGGTCCGGTTAGTTCTTGGAATGTTGATTAGACAACTCATGCATTGTCTGCGAGCTAATCTATAAGGTGATTCGAGCTATTGGTGCGACTCCGAGGATTAATCGATTTGGAATTCTACTTTGCGAACGGGAGGATACCAGGTAGATCTTCAGGAAAGACATCTGGAATTCTTTGTCCACAGGAATGTCTTCGAGTACATTTCTGTCTGCTTTCTTCTCCACAATCTTGAAATCATAAAAACTTTACAACCTCGGGAAATATACTTTTCTGGTTTTTTATACAGGATATGCGATTTATCGAGTATTTGCTTCTGATCACCTCGAATGATTAGATTTTCACCGTCGATAGAATGTGAACAGACTTTCTCGTTCACATAGAATTTTGGCACATATTTGGATAACCAGTCCAACCAAAAAAAAAATTGACTACGTCAAAACTACTAAGTTTAATTGGAATAGGTCGATTACAAAAAGGTTTGATTATAGCAAAGTTAGAGTTGTACGCCGTTAATAACAGTGTTTGTGCTTACTAAGTTTCCGTCCGCCATTTCCTATTATAAAAGAGTATCAATTGTCATAGACGAATATTTAGCATATAGCAAGCGATAAGGATAATAAAACTTCTATTCATCTACCGGAATTCAATAGGTACCCTGACAAATGCTGATTTAGGAGAAACAAACCCGTAAACAAACATTTGGGTCTTGTTGGTCATTTCGTTATCTCTCAAGTATGAAGTGCTCTTCCTTGGGCATTAAATGTGGACTTTTGGCACTAAATTGTGTAGTGTTCTTTCTCCACCACAGGCATGGCAAACCACTGTCACTGGAGTTGATTACTCCGGTGGCAGGTTCTGCTTTGGCATTTCTTGCATAGATGGCCCATTCTGTTGCAATTATTACACCTACCAGTACAAGGTCGGTGTGATGGTAATTGCACCTTTTACACAGAGGGAGATCTCCGGCATACCTACCGTTTTCTGATGAAGTAACAGCATAGGCTCTACAGCTTCTTGTACTTCGGTTATGTTGACGACGTTATCGTAACGATTGTTGGTGTTGCAAATAATAGCTGCGGGAATTTGTTGTAGAAAGTTCCTTATGTCGTCAACTTTCTTTTGTTGTCGTTTGATACCTGCATTGGAACATGCTTAGTTACTTGATCCATTAGCCTTTGGGCTATGTTAATGGCCTCCTCTAAAGTTTGAGGTTTAGAGGCAGTAACATTTCCTTCAATGCTTCGAGGTAGACCCCCGATAAAAGCTTCCATGAGTTTATCGATGTTCACAAGATTTGGACATAGAACCGTTAATTCTTGGGAATCTATCTAACATAAGGTTTAAGATCATTTTCCCTATACAATCCAGATTGTAAAGTTCTTCTTCCATTTTTCTGATCTCATCCTGGACAATACTTTTCTTCAGAAGCCTTTTTAAACTCATCCGGGTAATTTTGATTGCTTGTCTCTATTCCTTAGGCTGGGCATATGTCATTCCCACCAATAAGGCATCGCCAGTTAAAGTACTAGTAGCAAAATTACTTTGTTTTACCTTGCCATCTGCTACGAGAAATACTATTCGGTTCCGTTCAACCATGCTAATAAGACCTATTGCTCCTTCGCAACTATTAAAGAAAAGGTTGACAACTAATGACTCTTGTAGTTTCCCATTTTCACTGCAGAGTTCCAGTATGAACTGTGTTTCGCGGTTGGGATTACTAGCACTTGATAGTCGCAGCTTGAGCCTTACTAGAGCCGAGGTGACACTATCAGCTACTAACTTTCTAATGGCATCTTGAGTCATAGCTGGTGCTTCTGTTGTTGATGCTCTTTTTGGAGGCATTCTACCAACAAAAGATAACACGTTAATAAGAATGATATCACAAGTATAATGCTTGTTCTTCTTTAAAATGATTAAAGAGAAATGCTTAATCTTGAAAAGGCTTAAGGAATAATGCTTCATTTAAGCATTTATTAACACTGGTGATATCTACAGGTTATGGTTCATGTATGATGAAAGTATCCGTATGGATAAATTAATGAAGAATAATGATGAGAAAAATAAAGTGTTAAGTCAACAAGGTAATAACGGGATTGCCTTTGTATTATAAGAACAACCTTTTGCCTATATGTACTATTACATATCACGATTGAGACAAGATGTTATTTATTTATACACACATCCGTGGCAAGGTTAAAGCTAAAGACTGGAATTTAAACTAGAAACTAAGAAACTCGGAAGAATCACGTTATGCTAATCTAGATATACGATGATAGTGTTCATGATTTTTCTATGCTTCTTGAGACGGAGTTACCATATCATTGAAGACTACTTCCAATTCCGCGATTCTATACGCGAGCAAAGAGATCTGCGGTTGGATCCAATATGCTTTCACCGGAGGTTTAGTGATTTGAGTATGAGCTTGCTGGAGTTCTGCTGCTAAGGCGTCAAAATCATGTTGGATGATTATTGTTCCTTTACTGAGACCTTCGATGCTGTTTTCAATCTGTTCAAAATGTTCAGGAGGGATTTCTTCTAGATAACATTAGATACCTTGAATTTGCTCTTCACGACGTTTGATAGCTGATTTCCGGGAAGTTTCCCCAATCTTAAGAGCTTGAGGTTGGGATGGGGTAGATGAAGATAACTGCATTGGTGAAAGAAGTCCTTTTGGAAGGAAAAATTCTTGAGTTTTAGGAGGTATGATAATTGGAGGCGGGATTGGTGATTTTTTAGTATAGAAAGCTTGTAAAGTGTCACACCCCCAAACGGGGCCTGGACGGAATACGTGTCCGAGGGCGTGACGTCATCATAAACCGAACACAAGGCACAAG
>BQNB010028651.1:0-32500 GCA_026074375.1 Tanacetum coccineum
AACCAAACCTGGGCGAATGACAAAGCCATATTCGTCTCCCCGCTTTATTGCTAACTGTTTTATGCAGGCTATTTAAAGATAGTGATGGAGGTCCCTGATTCCAGTTGGCTTACAAGATCCATACCCACATGCTCATACCCGACCAACAAACATAAAGACATTATGAAAGCTCAAGTATATGTTTCAAGACTTCCGCTACTCTGATACCACACATCTTTCTAGAAGTGTCGAAGTGTTAAAGTTAAAGAATTTCAAGAAAGATGCAACATTAAAGCTTTTCAAGAATGGTATGAGCATGTCGGTCCAGAAGTCGCAAGTCCACAAGATGGCGTAGAGATTGTGCTTGGTTGATGATCTCAAGATGCTCAAAATCACAAAGTCAAATACAAGTTCAAGGAACAAGCTCAATCCAAGAAGTCAATGATCACTACAACATATTCACAAGAGAAAGTCAAGAGTACGAGCTAAAGACTAAGGATAAAGCATAGTATGCTAGGTTTAAAGTTTGTAAATTGGAGTGACCTCCCTTAGGGGGAGATTGTTGGAAACACGAAAAGTGTCGGTCACTTCCAAAGTTGTAACAAGTCTTAGCTCGTAGTTAGTATAAGGATTAGATTAGTAATCTAGTCCGGCCCAAGGCCCATGGGTGGCCCAACTCCAGCCCATGGCCGGCCATAGTAACTATATATACACCCTCTCCTAGTCTTGGAGAGGGTTGGTTGTTCCATTTTACACACATTCATTTTATACATTCATCCATTATTCCATCCAAGTTTCTCTCTAACATCCAACCCACATCTCACTCTTGTTCTTGCTTGATCTTAAGATTACTAGTATTCTTCACTTATACTCCGGAGCCTTCGTGACATTTCAATTTTTTTACGATGATGACCATGATGACGAGGAGAGTACTATTCCTTTGAATGAAGTTATTTCTCAAATTCCTCCGTCTATTGCAATCACACCCGGCTTACCGACTATGGAGCCCGAGGAGTCTCTCAACATGGGGGATGAGTATCTTAGCATTATTCTTGAAAAGGAATCAGACGAATTCATAAAGTCTAGTGTTGAGGACCTTGTCCCAATCCCAAGGGAATCCAAGGATACGACCGACAGTGACAAAGAGTGTGATTTGCCTTTTGTGGTAATTACATGACTTTTTCTAATCCTCTATTCGATGTTAATGATGATTTTACCTCTAGTGATGACGAGTCACTTCCTAAGGAGGATGTTCCGAAGGAAAATTTTAAAATTTATTCGAACCCACTTTTTGAATTTGATGACGAGTACATCTCTAGTGACGTAAATCCTCTTTTTAATGAGGTGTTAGAGGACATCGGGAGCGAGGACTCCTATGTTTCTAAACTTGATGAGCCGGATTTGCTTGTCACACCTCTTTCCAAGCTTAATGAGGATGAGTGTTTTGACCCGGGTGGTTATTTCATTTTGGAAGAAATCAAAGCTTGTCTTATAAGTGATTCCATTCCATCAGGAATTGATGATGACGACTTTGACCTGGAGGGAGACATTCTTCTACTCGAGAAGTTATTAAATGATGATCCATCATCTCCTCTTCCTCCGAAAGAATATAATTTTGAGGAACTTAAAGTAATAAAATCTTATGTTTCTACGGATTTTGAGGATGATTTTTATAACTCGGAGGGAGACATAATCTATCTTGAGAGTTTGCCTATTAAGGACACTATTCCTAATCTCCCCCCGAGGTGTTTTTAGATAATTGACCAAGAAGCTTAGAAGATGAACCTGATAAAGATGATTTGAAGTATATTGTCAAAGTCTTCGACCCCAGGATTCAAGAGAAAATTATTTCTCCAACATATGTGAGATTATCCTTTGAGGATAACCATTATCTTTCCCTCACATATGTTATCCGAATCTGTCTTCCTTATCTTACTTATTCTATGGATTCTTCTTTTCTTCTCTCTTCTGGGAGTGAAGATACCATTTTTGACCCCGGCATCTCCGTTTTTAGTTTCTATTCTCTAGAGCCGATGGTATCTCATCGGAGTGGAAATTTCATGTGCTTCAATGTTTATCTAAACATCTTGAATGGAAGTCCGATGGAGATTTGCTCTTCCACATGTTTCGTCCCTAATATCACGGTGATATGGGGAGAGTCAAGCTAGAGACTCGCACAAAAACAAGTGCTTCTTAGGAGGCAACCCATGTTTCTATCTTCTTTTTCTATTTTCTAATAAGTGTGACGTGAGGAGGCTCGCCTCTTCCTTTCTTGTGTTTTGTGGTTTGTGTTTTATGTCCAGGATTGCCCGGATTTTGAAGACTCTCGTGCTTGTGGTTTTGTCTATCGTTCACTCGAGCTTTAATCCTTGGCATGCTTATATATGGGAATCAGATATCCTAGATCTTATTGATTAATGTTTATCTATTCACATAATTAATAAACGGCTTTAGATTTACGTAGAGACCCTTTTAAACATTGAGGATAATGTTTAGTTCTAGTATGGGGGGACCTTTCGATTTGATCTTGCTTGCATTTGCCTTGTCTTCACGTAACCCCATTTTTCCACCAAAAAAATACTAAAAATATGTGATTTTATGCCAAAATTAAAAAAATTCAAAAATAGAATAAGTGTTTTTGATTTTCTAATGATAAGAATAAGAATAAATTTTGACTTGATCAAGCATGTTGCGCTCTAGCTTGCCCCTTAACCTATATAAATTTAAGCTTTTGCTAGTCTTTTATACAAGAAGCTTTAAAAAGCAAATTCTAGCTTGAAAAAGCCAAGAGTTTGCAAGTTTCCATAATAGACTTTAAATATGCAAAGCTTGTTTTTATTAGACTAAGCATTCGCGGATCTTTTTATTAAAGATTTTAAATTTACGAAGAACGAAAAATGATAGAGTTTTATATAAGTTAGATGCTAAGCGTGGAGTAGTTGGATCTCTTTAGAGCTCATAGAGGTTAATTGTGGCTTTTTGCTCCCATCAGCTTAATAAACGTTATATAATTGTTGAATAAATAAAGTTACTTTGGTTTTTGCGATTCTTAGTTTAGATCCCTTCGTAGAGATTCCTTCTGGTGAAATTAAGGTACACATCGAGGTTTTGTCAGTGTTGTGGGGAAATAGGCTACCGATTCTTGACGGCTCGCTACCGTTGTCTAGGTAGTTAAAAGACCACAGGACTTGAAATTTGGCTAATAATAATAATGTAATAAACCGAAGCCAAAATAAGACTTCTGGATCATGGTCGGCTCGCATACCGATGTGACAGTCGTTTAAAGGGTGGAGGTAATAATAATAATAATAAGAACTGTGGGCTGATAAAAGTTTACTGTCTCTGGTCGGTTCGCTCCCGATGTTGCAGCCTTCAAAAAGGTCGAGGATCTCCTGGTCGAAATAAGACTCCTGGACCATGGTCGGCTCGCATACCGATGTGGCAGTTGTTTAAAGGACCGGGGGGTTTAATAATGTTGCAATAATAATAATAATAATAAAGCCAAATTTCGACTCTGGGGTTATCTAAATAAAGCCTCCATCTCTGGACTCGTAGTTGAGTTGTTTCGGATGAAATAAAAAGGATAACCCCTAAATCATGCGAAATTAAAACCTTAATGTGGACCTTATTCTCACCATATCGTCTCTTTAGGAAAGGATTTCAAACTAATTATGGTCTAAACCGGGTTTACTTTATATAAATAAGGCCATAATTTATTTGTCACCAATAATAAGAATAAAACCTTTAGAGGATTTAGGAATAAGGGAGCGGAAAGTAGCTATGCGTACACAATTAGCATTTATGAGTAGTGTTAGCATCTTAACTTGTATTTAACAATGATTTCGTTTTTAAGCTTGGTTTGGGGCGGGAGAAAAATTAAGGATGATGAATTTATCCTTTTAGTGTTTCTTGTTCTGTGATTCTATAGTTTCATTAAAAAATGATGAATGAATGATAATAATAAATGTATGCATAAAAAAATGGTAAAACAGGGCGTTTTAAACTAGTGATTTCTTAAACCTCTTAGATGAACACTTAGCTACTTTTCGAGGTAATTAGTCTAGGTGGTTGAAATTTTTAGTTTTCTATGTGTATTTATGACATTGCGTGAGGACACGACAATAGCTTAGTATGGGAGATTTTTGATATGTGTTTAATCACATATCAATTTTCCTTATTAAAACGAGCTTAAATGATCAATAATATATGAAAAATACATTGTATATGTATGTTTTGTGAATTATGTCTTGCAGGTAACGGATATATCAAAAATGGACAAAAAGGAAGCCAAAACGGACAAAACCCGAGCACGAGATTAGAAGAGCGGGAGAAAAACAAAGCCGAGAGCATATTTCATTTTTAATGGGTCAACCCGTACCCGTTTGGTGGACCAGGTCAGCCCATTAACACCTAAATGATATAAATCCTATTAAGCCTAAATCATAAATCCCAAATCTATAACTTTCCTAGTCCAAATCCAATCCTGACCCAATCCCAAGTCAAAGCCTAATCCACCCATTACCTGGTCCAAGTCAAAATAATAAGAACGGGTCAATTTTACTGTTTATCATCCTCCTCCCTCCCATTTTTATATAACCACGGGTAACAACGGGTAAATCCACCTTCCTACACCCTCAAGTGCTTCTAGAAGACTGCCTGACACCTCTGACACCAGTTAAAGCCACGTTGGCAATCCCCAACATTTTCATTGGTTGGACATATGTGGAAGAGGATCAAGGGCTCAAAATGAAGGATTAAGAGTTTTGGTTTTGATATAAAGGGCTTATGGATGGATGATGAGGACGCTCCTCATGACCTAGAACCTTCTGCTTATTGCTATAAATAGAGGATCTCACACACTGATCAGATAGTAGTTTTTAGTAGCTTATTGTAGTAGCTTTTACTTATTTTAGCTTATTGTCTTTATTTTAATGTAATTTCTTCTTTAAAAGCTTGTAACCTCTTTCATTATTAATAAAATTCAGTTTTCCTTAATTATGCTTTGAATTCATGTGTTTTACTTTTATGCAAATTAGTTCAATATGTGTTTAGAAACAACATAATAAGCTCAATAAGCTCACTTACTCTAATAAGCTAGCTTTTATTTAGTTAAGCTTGTTTAAAGCTTAACTGAATAAGCCATTCACCTAAAATACCTCAAAATTCAGTATAAGCTTTATAATGGATGATAAGCCAATAATGGAAGGGCTTATGGGTTTTACCAGCTTGTTTTTAACAAGCTGGAGCTTGTAGATAAGCTTATAGAAGCTATTTTAGATTTTTCCCCCTGGTTTTTTTTTTTTAGTGGTCCAGGTATGTGTTCTATTTCTCTATTTTAGCTTATTTTCTCATTCAGCTTATTGATTAGCTTATTCTATGCTTATAATTGCTTAATTGTGCTTATTATGTCTTAAAATAGCTCAATGTGTTTAGTTTATAGCCTAAAATAGTTTAATTTGAGTTTTTAAGTAGACTGTCCATTTATTAGTTAAAATAGCTTATAAACTGCTTATTATTGTAGAGTGCTTATTTTCCTAAGGTTTTTACTTAATTAGCTTTAATTGTCATAGTCCTTAATCTGTTTCAGTAATTTGTAGCTTATTCAGATCTGTTTTAGCTTTTAAATGAAAATTCAAGAGTTAAAGGGGTGTTTGGGTTAAGCATTTTTAACATAAGAAATTATGTTAATGCTGTTTTTATTGATTATACTGGTTTCCATAAGCTTTTATCAAATCTAAATGCTATTTTCAGAAGCTTTAAATAGGTTTTGCCAAGTTTTCAAGTTTTTCTTATCAAAAATCCTAGTCTGCTAGTTTTAAGGTTTTTTTCATACAGCTTATTTGTTTAGATTACTTAAAATCCTATTTGAGGTATGGTTTTTGTGAGCTAAATGAGTTTTTAGTGCATCAATTAACATTTGTTTTGAGTCTTTTGTACTTAGAAAAACCTTTTAAATCTTTTAGTCCAAAAACAGTTAAGTATTGGTAGATTTTGAATAGTTCTTAAAAGTCCACATATTGCATATTAAATTGTGGTCATATTCTAGCTTATCTTTGATTTGTTTTGACTAAATTTAGCTTATTATAGTCTAGTATCAATCTGTTTTAAGTTTTAGTTTGTCAAAAGTCATTTTAGAGTCTTAAAATCTAGTTGCATTAGTCATTAGCATAAAAAGTAAAAAAAAAGAAATCGTGTATGCAATCTGTTTTAACTTAGGTTTTAAGCTTATTTAGTGATTTATTAAGCTCAATTCCAGTTTAGATTTGCTTATTAAGTCATGGTCTTAATCTGTTTTAAGCTTTTTGCCTTTTAATTTTGCTTATTTGAGTCTTAAAATTAAGCTGTAATCTGTCATTTCATTTTCAAAAAGCCAAAAAATAGAGTAAACTGACATTCTGATTTATCTTTTCTAGCTTATTTTCTAAACCAATTTGCTTTCTTCCAACTTATTTTTGTTATTTGAGAGTCAATCTTTATCTGTTTTCTCTTTTTAGCTTATTCCTAGAGCTTATTAGATCTTTAATCTTAGCTTAAAAGTAGTGGTTTAAATCCTTTTAAGCCTTTAGAGTAATATGTCTTAGGACTTTTATTGCTTTTCAAATTATGTCATTAGCTTATTTTGTTTGTTTATGCCTAGTATTTAGTGCTTATATAGTCTAGGTCTTTATCTGTTTTTAGCTTTAAGCTTATTTTATGTGCTTATTGTTTCAAAAGTTTATCTTAAACTTTGGTCATTGTCCTTAGAGATATGTCTTCTTAAGTCCACTATCTTATTGCCTTTTAGTTGTCTTTCAGCTTATTCTTTTTGCTTATTTTTGGTCCTTTATTGCTTATTAAGTCTAGCTTAAGTCTGTTTTAGCTTATTAAGTTTTCTTTTTGCTTTTTGAGTCATTTAAAAGCCAAACAGTTTTAATTTCAAGCTTAGCAGTTTTAACTATAATCTGTCACTTTTGATTGCTTTTTCTAAGCTTACTAAGAAGTTTTGGCAAAAAGTTCTTTTATTAAAGTTCCTATTTTCCTTTATTTCTAGAGCGGTTTCAAAAAGAAAAATAAAAAAATGTTTTCACAAAAAGGTAGGTCACAGGACTCGAACCTGTGACCTCCCCCACACAACACACACTCCTTACCAACGCGCCTTGGGTCTTTTTCATTAGACCCTTGCACCAGTTAATATTAATACCTGTTTTCAGTTTTAGCTTATTCTTGCTTATTGATTTTTCACAGCTTATAGGTTAGAGCTTATTGACTCGTTTTTCTTTATAAACCTTAGGAATAGTATCTAGTATTTTTATAAATTTTCTTAAAGTTTTAGGATTAAGTTTAGTATTTTTAATTTAATTTATAGTATTATTTAGTTTAAAAAATAGTTTTAAATAGTTTAAAAGTTCAAAAAAATATTTTCTGCGTTTTAAAAAATAGATTAATGCATTTTAGTTTAGAAATTTGCAATTTGAGTTTTTAGAGTTTTAATTTGTCATATTTAGTTAAATAGTTAGTTTAATTTAGTTTTTATTTGTTTTAAATGTCATTAGATTTTTAAATTGCTTTAATTTCTAGTTTAAGTGTATCTTTATGTGCTTTCCCTTTGCGTTATTAGATTTAGAATTCAAAACCAAAACTTATATGACAATCAAGCTCGATTTACAACATGAACATAGAATTTCCATTCACCTCTCACCGAAGAGAACGATACCCTTGTTGATTACTTTTTATTCTTTCCTAAGAATAACTTGTATGACACTTTGCTTATGTATATGTATTTCATATATATATATATATATATATATATTATTGAGGGTTATTTGTTTGATACGTATCTTAAACGACGAATATCACTGTTCTTCTTCCTTTTCTTTTTAGGGGCAGTTTCCATTCTGTCATCATTCCTCTTTGCTTTCTCTGCAACCTGCTTGTCTTTCTTTTCTCGAGCATTGATTATCCGTTGGTCAGCCTTCTCAACCTTCTTCTGATGAGATGACTTTTCTGGGATAGCGACTTCGGGGGCTAGAGGCATAGCGGTCCTGTCAGGTGGTCGTTGATCTTTAGGGATAGGATCACCTTTGCTCACAACGGTTCCAGTCCAATCCGGGAGGCACAAAAAGTCGTCCATAGTAATTTCTGCAAGGAAAAGTGAGAAGCAAAAAAATATATATAAAGTGACGATAAAAAAACAAACGTGTGACAAGGTCGGAAAGAAATTACCCCGTCCGTCTACAGTAGGCAGAAAGAGTTACCCATCCCTTCAGCGTCCCTCAGAATCTGTGAGCGGTCCGGATGACGATACTCGGTGGTTAATCCGGCCATGTACATAATACTAACTGGGGGCTTCCTTAATAAGATGGTTATTTTGGCAACCAGGTCCGCATGAGCTTCGTTGTAGTTAAGGGGAAAATCATCGGACACATCGCTATCACGATGTCTCCAGGCCATACCTTTTGGAATCGCCTTCCGATCAATTAGGAAAATTTTATTCTTCCACCCCTTCAAGGACCAAGTAATCTCCCTGAAGCATTTTTTAGCACGCCTGCCCGTCCTACTCTCAAAGGAGAACCAATGCCCTTGCTTACATAACTTATAGAATACTCAGAACAACGGGACCGTGCAACCAACATTTAAGCTTCGGCACCTCAAGTCGAACATGGTAACTCTGTTCACCCAAATTGGAACAAACTGGGAAATGTGGACGCGGAAGTGTTTTATTACGGCGAGCAAGAACCGGGAGAAAGGAATCTGCATCCCACCCTGCTCAAGTTGCTCAACATAGATGCCGATGGCCGTGTCGGGTAGGTTGTTCATGGTAAAACCATCATCCGGCAAGCGTGGATGCCGATCTGCCGGTATCCTATATTTCTTAATAATGGTCGTCAGATCTTTAGAAGTCATACTAGAAACGTATACGTGCATATCGAATTTAGGGATTACTCCAGCCTTCGAAGGCCCCGGTACCATCTCTCCGGCTTCGCTCACAAACATCGGCGACGAATGCAGGGATGGGGTGTTTCAAAAATAAAGGACAGTGGGACTCACCTGCGAAGAAAAGTAGTCGGAAGCGGATTTCGTGGAAGTGAGAAAATGAGAGAAAAGTTTGGGAAAGAAAAATGAGTAGAGTGTTTATATACTTCGTGGGAGGACGCCTCAAGAAGAGGAAACGCCATGTCTACAGGGTTCAAAAGCCGTGTTCAGATCTGGTACGTCCACTGGTCAAGATGTGTTGCGCGTGGCATGATCGTAATTAGTTGTGGTGGCCCAAAGCCGAGCCTAATATGGCCCAAGATTACAATCTTAGCCGCTTTAGTAATAATCCAGCAACCATTTCAAGGACGAAATTTTGTTAAGTGTTGTATTATTGCCGCTTTAGCCAATAATCCAGCAGCCATTTAAAGGTCGAAATTTTGGTTATGTGTGTTATTTATTGAGATTTTGTAACCAACAAACACAACACTTGGGGGGGCTAGGGGTGTGGGGGTGGGTGCGGGGTGTGGGTGGCTTGTTAGTGCTTATGTACGAAACGGATTCATGCGGACTCGACAAATCATGACCTCTCCGGTATATTTATTAGTGGTAATATATATAAAAGCCGATATAAGAGGACACACGACAAACTGGTGTGTTAGATGTGTTAGAAGCGATGGAAAGTACCACATTTTATCATGATGATACATGTTTTACCCAGAAGGCTTCATATGAACCTTTGGATAATACGAGGGAACGCCGCCCTCTAATTTAGCTTGGGACGCGGTGGACTAGCTAGTTAGGTCAAAATAGATGTGATTGTACCCACTGTTCGAGTAGTATAAGGTTAGTTTAGATTAGTGAGAAGTTCTATTGCTAGATAAGTAGACATCTAGAGAAAGTAAGTGGTGATCTACTAGAAGTAAGAAGTATTTATAAAGGTGGTCACCGAGCCCTGAGCCTTACCGTCCACATTAGCGCTCACATCTAGTTTTCTACTCCCCTACTCACATTACCTCACCACCTCAAAGTGTTTTGATCACCACACCTCACTTTTCATTAAAATACTCACTTTATATAAAATATACCCCACTAATATTTCACACTCACAAAACAAATAAAATATATTAAAAAAACAAATGGGACCAGTTTTTTTCTTCCTCACCTATGGTGACCGGGTCACCAATCTTATCCTTTTTTCCATCACCTCACCCGTGAGGTTTGTTTGAATTTTTGGGCTTCGCCCGTGAGGAGGGCATGTCACGGAAGGGCTTCACCCCCCCCCCCCCACCCCCCCCCCCCCACCCCCCCCCCCCCCCCCCCCCCCCCCACCCCCCCCCCCCCTCCCCCCTCCCCCCCCCACCCCCCCCCCCCCCCCCCCCCCCCCCCCCCCCCCCCCCCCCCACCCACCCCCCCCCCCCCCCCCCCCCCCCCCCCCCCCCCCCCCCCCCCCCCCCCCCCCCCCCCCCCCCCCCCCCCACCCCCCCCCCCCCCCCCCCCCACACCCCCCCCCCCCCCCCCCCCCCCCCCCCCCCCCCCCCCCCCCCCACCCCTCCCCCCCCCCCCCCCCCCACCCCCCCCCCCCACCCCCCCCCCCCCCCCCCCCCCTCCCACCCCAAATACTCCCTTTAGCATTTAATACATTGTACCATCCTCTTATTTTCATAGAGAGTATTAACTGACATTTATTACTGACATTTATTACATCAAAACCCAAAGCTTACTCTCACACCGGAGCTTGGTTTCGGGGTCAAACCTGGGGCGAGGCTAACGTGTGCTTCGGTATTGTGCAGATAACAAGGTCAGACCTGCGGAAACAAGTGAAGAATCTACTGGACAAGACTCGTGCAGGAAATTGTTCCAACACTGTACGAATGATAACGCTGCCACCACATTATTAATTCTCTGTAAAGATCACCCAAACAATTTAGTTTCGGTATACGCTCATTATAAATGCTCAAAGAGTATATAAGTTTGAAACGCGTAAACGAATAAAATAAAGTAAAAAAGAGGGAAAAAAATATAAGTTCACGCTAATTTGTGTCATATAGTTTTCTTTTACAATAATTCGACTTAATAAATAACAGCCTTACATGGCTAATAGATGTCGCCCCGTGAGTAGGAAAATGAGAAATAATATAGCTGATTTTTTTTACATGTGGTTAATGTGCTAAATGGTCCTTGCTATCCATTTTGTATCTAATGAAAACGACAAACCTCAATAAAATATGTGGTAGTACTAAACCTGATATGCAACGTCGCCTCAATGATTCATTCTAGGTTGAAATATCTGCTTTGGTCAGTGTTTGCTTGGCTGTTAATTTCTAAGGATATTCTGGGGTAATTTAAGTTGCTTAAATCATCCATGTGGTTTGTGCTTTTTAAATATTCAGACCTTAACCGATACTGTTGACAATAATCATCTCCTGAGAGTATGTAATGTTCGCCAAATTCATCTCTCACTCGAATTTTGGAAGGTAATTATGTCATTTAAAACACACAGGGATGATTTTTGCCAAAATATGTTTAAACCAAAGAATGATTTTTGCAGTTTTACAAAAAAAAACTAATATTCACAATTATAATTATTTTTTACTTTTTTTAATTAAATCATCACTTCATTATAATAATAGAATTTAAAACAAATTAGAGAGGAGTGGAGATACTATCTGGGCCTTCACTTTTTTGCGTCAAATGACGATATTTTTATTATTATTATTATTATTATTTAATTCTATTATATTTGATTGTAATTTACTTATTTTATTATTATTATTTTTTATTATTTATTGTAGTATATAAATCACTTTATAGAAATTTAAGAATTTTATAAAAAATTATTGGAAGAGAAATATTATCTAGGGCCCCCACTCTTGATTGGTGTTTATCGCCTTTGACACAAACCATGATGGCTGATTGATGCGGCACAACGTAAACGTGTTTATGAATGGGAACAAAATTAGTCATCCTAGGTTTGTTGTCATAAGGCGGAAGCCCAAGTCAGATAATCAAACACATCAAGGTTAGTGGCGGCTAGATGATATCTCGGCTTCTAATATTTTTGTAAAATATAAATAAGTAAATTACAAATAAAAGGTGATTTTTATAATAATAATTTATAATAATATTAATTATAATAATAATATTAATAATAATAATATGGGGACAGGACTATGATCGGTAACGACCTACCGTCTGTGTTCTGTGTTACGTTTAGGTGTCCCCCTTTTTTCTATCTTCAGCCGTGCTCATCTTGTCTAAAGTATTTTACGGGGTCGTTTCTATGGGGACATGTTGTGTCGTGCGTGGTGTTATTGGGCATCAAGCATACGGCATAACACTTGGCGTTGATACCTTGATAAACATTTGTTCTCGGTCAGGGATTTCGGCGCTGCAAAGTGGATTGACATTGGGCTTGGTGGAGTTTAGTGACAAAGCCTTACGTACTGCGGATATTGTTACTTCATATTCGTGGGAGGGATTGGCTTGATGTGTGTGTGGAATTGACGGTGGTCCTCACCTTTGACACGACTGGGAGATTCTGGGATGACTGACTTTGTGCCTCGGACCAGGTGGTGATTGTTGTTGCGACACGCGACAAACTGGGTAAGTATATTGACTAATTGTACAGTATGGATTCGGATTTACTCCACTTTCTCGTTTTATTCTTTTGGGGAACTTGAGAAAGACGCGGAGTTTCATTTTGAAGTGGTGTCAGAAGTTTTCCATGGCTTCAAGATATTGGGGGCCCGCGCTGCTTGTTCACATTTTTAATAGGATTAGTTATCTTCCCATTGCTAAACGGAGTGGGGGCCAGATGTATCTCGGCTTCCCATCCAATTTATTGTAATCTCTATTATTCTAACGAAGTGATGTTTTATAATTAAAAAAATAAATAATAATAATAATAATAATAATAATAATAATAATGAAGTGATGTTTATAAAAAAATAAAAATAATAATAATAATAATTGTAACATTAGTTTTTTTAGTAAATTGCAAAAATCATCCTTGTGGTTTAAACATATAGAGGGTAATTATGTCATTTAAAACACACAGGGATGATTTTTGCCGAACGTTTCATCACTCGGGGATGATTAGTGCCAATAGTATCGGTTATGGATGATTAGTGCCAAAAAGTACAAACCAAATGGATGATTTTTGCAGTTTACTTATTTTTTAATTATTTTTTATTTTTTTATAATCTTGTTTATATAGTAAAATTAGAAACTGAAAGTGTTGAACCGAAAATATAAAGTTTAATAAGTCAAAAGTATTCAACTGGCAAAATATAGCAGAAACTGATAAAAAACTGTGTTACACTATAAACTAAGAAACAAAAAAAATAAAAAGTACGAAAAAAGTGTACTTTAGTTGAGACATGGGGAGTACCAATAGTAGCACGAGAAAAGATCCATATAGAACATAATCTAATCAAAGAACAAACCACTTGATCTCAACCACTCATCATATTTTCATCTAATGGTTTAAATTAATTATCATTTTAACTTAATTAAAAAACCCACTTTCATTCTATTTTTTAAAATTAAAATATCTCTTAAATAGTTAATCGTTACGCAAAACTAATTATACCATTGCGACGAGAATTAAATTATCTTTCTATAGATAGGCACTTCTATATATTTTCGACGAAGTTTTTTTTTCAATTTCCGCATAGAAAAATCACATGTGATTCGAAAAATCACTTGTGATTTATTTCTTTAAAATTTACACGTGAATTTGTGAAATCATATTCGATTTATGAATTTATCAAATCACACGTAATTTGTTACTTTATAAATCACATGTTAATTTGTGAAATCACATGCGATTTCTAAAACACGTGAATTTTTTAACAACAAATCACAAGTGATTTTTCAAATCACGTGTAATTTTTTTTCAAAAATTTTAACACAAAAATAATTAAGTATATGAAAATGACCGTCTACTAAAAGATAAAATATTCTTGTCATTATTTTAAAAATCACATGTGATTTTGTGAAATCACATGTGATTTTGTGAAATCACATGTGATTTATAAAATTACACGTGATTTTTCTCTAAAATTTCGCGTTTGATACATTTATTTTCCTTGAACCTGATGCGATAGAGCTGCTCAACAGAGTTTAACAAGTTATGAGCAGTATTGTTATGACACATAGATCCACAAATGTGGTTTTCAAAATAATCAACTTTTTATTTAAAGGACTAGAACCCAAGGCTTTTGGTCTAGTAGTATGTGAGTTCCTCACCAACCTAGAGGTTGTGGGTTCAAACCTCGCTAGAGGCATTTGTGAGATATATCGTGAGATAAGTGGTATATGATGTAAAAATTGTCGTTCTAAAAAAATAAAAATTAAATTAAATAAAATAAAATTAATAAAGGTTAGCGGTGCAGCTTGTTACTCGTTTGTCTTCTACTACTATGTAAACAAGATTTGGAGACTCGCGCTTCACTGCGGCGGGTCGATTAAAGTTTTGTGTTTGTGGAAGTAATGAGAATGCAATACTGAGTGACACTAATAAGCATTTATACATAGATAAGCTAAGATGTTACTTAGTTTGGCGGTATACATTGGCCGCAACGTTTTTACAAAATTTTGTTTGTTTTTTTTTCAAGAGAGCACGATACGTCTGTCTAAGGTGTCCAAAAGATAGTTCGTTTCAGTGTTCTCTTGAATGGACTATGGGGCCTTACATACTTTTATAGTTTTATCCCTGCCCGGTTACATTAGAGTTTACAGGTTACAAAAGCAGAAATTGATTTGGTTATTTTTGGTAGTACTTGATGATGTCATTGGTACAATAGCATTTGGCATTTCAACTACTTTGTTTTCTTTTTCTTTTGGTCTTCTTGTTTCTGTTAAAAGAGTACACGTTTTGCTGTTTTCTTGGATGGTTCGGTTCCTGTCTCTATTTCCTTAGATGTTTGGTTCTTTGGGTATTCTGAGATAGCCAAACTTGGTGTACCTGTGGGTTTAAAAAAATTGTTGCAGATAGCTAGGCGTATATGGAAAAAACTACTCCCTCCGTCCCAAAATTATAGTCCACGTTTCCTTTTTGGGATGTCCCAATTTAATTGTCCACTACTAAAAATAGATAGGAAAGTTTGATCAAGTTTACCATATTACCCTTACTTGAAATTATAATTACAAACTTTAAAGAAGACTTTAATTAATTAGCTAAGGGTAAAACTGTCATTCTGCTAAAAAGTAAGAAAGAGAAAGCTGTAATAAATGCACTTTTCTTAAACTATGTGTTTTTTGTCGGGGGACAATAATTTTGGGACGGAGGGAGTAACAAAAATTATCCTGCATTTATTTTTATTGTAGATCAATGAGTATGGATACTTATGTTTGTTACCTTTCTCTTTTGGAGTGGGCTTTGTTTTTCCCTGTGGTTCGAAACTTGGGTTGCTTGTCATCATATCCACTTCTGGGTTTCCTATCGTAGTTTAAGCGATTTGTCATTATGTGAATATGCTTTTGTACATGAAATACGAATTGTTTGTGTGTGTCTTTTATTATACCTGTGATTAGTTGAGAAGGTATTTTGGCTATCTGTGTTGGTAAGTTGTTCACTATTTCTTCGGACACAGTTTCGGTTATCTCTAGTGCTGGTGAAATTAGTTCACTCCCTAATATGTTTAAGTAGGGTAGTTATTTTAGATTTCTTACATAAGATATGTATTTTTTGGAAAAGTCAAACATGATAATCGATATGCTAACCTGTTGTTGCTGTTTGTGTTTTGGAACTGCTTGCAATCTCCAAAGGTCTGTCAAGTATGGTATCGAAGTAAAAGTCTACTCTTCCTTTCTCACAATATGGATTGTGATGGAATTGGAAAATGCGGCTCTGGCCTTGTAATTCCAGTAATTCTGTGGGGAATTCTCGTGGATCCGGTGTGTTGTATAGCTTCACCAATTGGGGGCAATTGGTGCCTGTCAAGATGTCGGCGTTTGGGGTAACAGAGGTGAATTGACCTATAGCTGTTCCATCTGATATGGCTGCTTTAAAGTTGTATCTGCATATTTGTATGGTGTTTGTGAGAAAAAAATTGGGATATTATATTGTAATAATTGTTGTGGGATTACTTGTATGTGTAATTTGGTTGTGGTCCATGGTCAACACACGTAGGCATGTCGCTGCCATCTATCACCTTTTTATGCACTTCCTACATGACGCATAATACCAGTCACATGCCGTGTTGATGGCGAGCATTGTCCCCTCACACGTAAACCTTAATGCCTGTAGATTGTTTTGAGTTGAGGTTGTTTTAGGTTTGTGTTGATATGAATTGTATGACAATAAATTTGCAATTAAGGTGGTGAATATAATGGTGTAGTATGCTTACTTTGTAGGAGTCTGGATTCTGTTGTAGCAATGTGGCTATCGGAAACCTGTTTCTTGTCTTTTCCTTGTTTAGATCTAGATATATTTCTTTAGATCTTTGCAACGGTGGGTTCGGGGTTTTCGGTTCTCTGTACCTGGTGTATAATTATACATGGAAAGTCTAGTTATTATTGGTCTAATATATGTATATATGTAAAAAAAAATTGTTTTTTTGGGTGTATTTATTATTTTTTCCTTAGTGCTTACTGGTTTCAAAATTCTTCAAGGTCTGGAATATCTGGTTCAGATAATAATGTTTTGTAGGACACGCGGAAAGCTGAAATCCATCTGTAGAAGTTGCAGGTTATTAGGGAATGAGTTTGTGTATATGCAGAAGAGAGGACATGGTTATTTTTTGGATTCGGATGAGTACCTCCATATGTTGAAACTCGACAAGAACTGACTGCAATGATGACCGGCTATTCCATTGATCTGTATTCGTTTACATTGAAGTTGCGAGCCATGTCATTCCATAGTGCTAGTTCTATTAAGTTGCCGTTGTTGGGGTAATAATTTTGAAATAGTTAAAATGGGCCTTGAATGGATATACATATATACACATATTTTTCTTTGTTGAAAAAATTTACTTGAAATTTTCGATATCCAGTTTTCTCATAACTTTTTGATTTTCATTGGCATTTCCAAATTCTCTTACATTGCCTACTCTTGTGAGGCACCCTATGTAATCTGTCAATGTATACCTTTTTTGGTTGCAATTTTTTGAATATATATAAAATTGTAAGAGAGAACAGAGTAAAGAAAAACCCGAAAGACACAGAAGATTTCCAAACCTGCGAGTGTTGGCTATTTCTCGTAACCTTCGTTGTCTTTTATGTGGATCTTGGAGTGAAGTTGATTGTATGACACAAAGTTAAAAGTAGTGATTCAGAAATGCCTCAGATGGTATATTGTCAAACTTTGTGTATTTTCCAAATTTTAAAGTCATCTCGGTATCCAATGTCTATTGATAGTTGCTAATTGGCATGCACATGAAGTTGGATATTCTATATGTTGCTCCCTCTTGGAGAAGCGAGCTGAAGTAAGGGATTTCATGAGTGCCCGTGTTTGCCTGGATCACGTTACCCTGTAAATGGCGGATGATCATAAGAGTTGGTATTTTACTTTAAATCAGTATATAAGAAATGTAAAAGATAAAATATACCTCACGGTCTACCAAAATACAGTAGTAGTCAGTCGGTGTTGGGTTTGGTGGCTTTCGGTTGATCCGTTTTCGATACACCTTCGCTTCTAAGACTTTATTTCATGCTCCTGGTTTTAAATCAAAAATGCATTCCTGTGTCATTGTTCCTGCAATATAAAGTTCATAAAAGTTAGATTTATATACATACGAAGAGAACTTTAAGTCCATAGGTAGACATGTAATGAAAACAACACGTATGGAATCAAAAAGTGTTACGTTTAAGTTAGCAATATAAGTATTGTGTTCAATGTAGGAAACCTGTTGTGTATGAATTTTTAATAGGAATAAAACAAAACATGGGTCATGAACTTGCCAATAATGAGTGCAAAATTTGTATGCTATAGATACATTATAGTTTTGGAAAATCAAATTATTAACGCAACGCTGAAAGGCTTAAAAGTAAACAAAATTATACAGTTTAAATAGAAATTCAACTTCTATAGTAAAAGAGACTAACCTTTCGAACCAAAGGCATGTCACCTATAATAACACACATTTATCATTGTACCAATGCACACTCATCATCTTAATTCAATTTTTGCTATTATCTGTCAAAATAAAAGACACAGCCATTAGGAACAAACTTCTGTGATTATAAGAAGAAATGATTTGTTCCATTTGAATATCCAAAAAATAGACTTAAGGAATAACTCACTGTGGTTTAAACATCATAAAATGAAATAGGACTTCCATCTATAAAATCTTACATATATGAAATTATATGTCAGTCATTTAAAACTGGATTAGCCAATTACACCTGATGCTATACAGGTTGAGACTCATTTTTTATTTTGGCCTCACTTACACACCTGCCTAACTCTGTCCTCTATAATCCTACCATCTGCATTTTTGTCAACCCTGCATTTACATATCCGCATATGATTTCCTTGTTTTTTTTGGTAAAAATATGATAGTGAAAATACCAACGCACTTTAATCAATATAAAAAATATATGCTTTACCTCAATATGATTAGTTCAGTTGTTCTCGGGGTTTAGATCACAATGAATAATAGCAGCATCCTTCATCAAAGCAAATCCATATAAAATCTAGTACACAACTGACCGGTAGTTGGAAAATAGGCACGATAGCGTGTAATTAAAAAAAACATTGGTATTAAGTAATTTTAATCTGCTTTCAGAAGAGCTGGACATTGTTCAATGATAATCCTGGAAATGATTTAGCTTTATAAGCTCATACCTAATGTAAAAAGAAAAGCTTAAACCTAAATGAACAAAAAAAGAAAGGAAAACACCAATAACAGATGCTCTATAGTCTTTACATCATGTTGAAACTTACAAATTTGTCTCGAGCAGTTCAAAATCAATGCACAAATTCCGTTGATACACAAAGCAATCATAAATACGCACAATGTGATGCTTATCATCAGGATCGAACTTTTGGTTTTGGTGAAAAGTAAAAGAAAACAAATTAGGCGATGCCCATATGTTATCAAAAGGATGTTTGGAAGTGATTTTGTGACATTAGGTAATTAAGAACCGGATAATCATCTATATTAACGCAAACTAAATGAGCTCGTATTTAGAAGTGCTTGAGGTTATAACAATCAGATAATCACATGTTTGCCAAGTTAAGTAAAAGATAGTTGTTTACAAAATGAACAAAACTCGGAATTCAAATATAGTTGCACACTTACATGGAAAAATCAAAGCGACTAAATTCTCAGCATTGACATTCTTCCAAAATGTCTGCTAAAGGCATAGCTGCCCGAAGCGAGAAATATTCCTGCTTCAGTAAACATAAGGATTAAAAGCCGATCAACCATAACCAATTGCACAGTAAAAATGTTCCACAAAAGTAAATAACTTGCCTAAAACATAACAAAATTAATAAGATCAGAATAATTCATAGTCAAATTCAACGGCGTACATCTTGCAGGCGCAATAGAATAGCACCAGACATTGTTCCTATCAATATCATTCAACTTATGACACGACTCCGGCTACTCAATCAGATCTACAAATTCATCTAAATGTAAATGTATGCAACACTCGAGATTCCACTCCCAAAACAGCATAAATATTTATAACCACAACCCATATCAGTATTAGCATCTAACCTTCTCAGACCCATAATGCTCATACCCAAGTTTCCCTTTACAAACACCCGCAACCAAACTCGCATTAGCATCTAACTTGAACACCTTCATGGTACACCAAAAATCCTAAATTTAAAAACCCATTAAATTAGTTGCCAAAAATTCTGAAAACCGATTCATTTTTAAATAAAATAGATAAGATGAGACTTACCATTGGTTTCCGGAGTGAAGACGACGGCGCAAGTTCGCCGAAAAACCCAAAGACAAGCCGACGACTTCGTTCTTCAGTCCGCTGCTCTGGTCTCTTCACCACCGGTGGCAAAACATAACCAACATCCAGCCGCTTCTCACCTGTTTTAAATGCATCAATCGAAACCCCAAAAAGCTTTAAACACTTTGTAGAAAAAACCTAAAAAAACACTAACTTAATTTCGGTTTATGTGTGGAGGTATGGTCCAAAAGTGGTAAGCTGAAATCGGTTTGTGTGTGTGTGTTTTTCTGGTGGGGTGAAAATAACCGACTAAACAAAGGGACACCATTTTTCTTATTCATCAACAAATGAGGTGGGTTGATGGTGTGGTAACACCTATACATGCCTGATTCATATTCACACGATTATCTTAATTGAAAAATATATGTGTGATAAAGGTTAGATTAAAAAATTATAGAAAATAATTTTTTAAAGGTTACTGTTCATTTAAAGAGAAGAAGAGAAGTCAACAAATGTAATAATGTTTAATTATAATAAAAAATAATAATAATTACTTATTTATACTGTAAAAAACAAAAAGAAAAAGAAAAAAAAAGAAATCACAAGTGATTCGACAAATCACGTGTGATTTTTCTGAGCAAAAATTTCAACACTGAAAAGTCATTGAAAATATATCAAAGTGCCCGTCTACTAAAAGATAAAAATATTCTCATCGCGATGGTATATTTTTTGTAGTTTGACGATTTACTATTTGCAAGATATGTTGTTTTAAAAAAAATATAAAATATGAGAGGAGGAGTAACTACTTTTGAATTGAAATAAAATGAATGACTAAGATGTGTTCTTTTGTTTTTTAAGATATTATTAATATTTCAGGATCTCACCTAATAGTAGCACTCGGTATTACGTGTAAATTATAAACTCATCTCCCAACGTGTTTGGTAGAAAAATTTGGTGGCATTAATAATGCTATAGGGAATTTAAATGGCATTAAATGAGGCTTTTATAATTCAATGATTGAGTGGGGAATTAGAAATGCAGGGCTTTAAGAGGGTGTTTGTTATTGCGTTTGTAGACAACTTATTTGATTATTTCATTTTGAAAACGTTATAATCAAGTTACTGGTGTTTGGATGGTAAAATGCAATAATCAATTATCTGCGGTTATGGGCATTCAAAACGTGGTTTGCAAAAAGTTAGTGCCTACTTACTTTTTGAAAACGCAACTGACATTTCTTAAAGTATTACAAAAGTACCCTTCAAGACCCACTGATTCCTTTAACAAAAACATATAATGTATAATTCGTTAGCAATATTCATACACGGGTTTTTTTTGAAAGAATATTCATACACTCACTTGAAATTTATTGATACACAACTTTACGGCTTGTAATAGGTTGATACATTATCAAAAACTCGTCAATACACATGTTACTTCTAAACGCAAACGCATAAACTAATACTCCCTCCGTCCCAAAATTTTAGTCCATGTTTCCTTTTTGGGTTGTCCCAATTTAATTGTCCGCTACTAAAAATAGATAGGAAAGTTTGATCAAGTTTATCATATTACGCTTACTTGAAATTATAATTACAAACTTTAAAGAAGACTTTAATTAATTAATTAAGGGTAAAACTGTCATTCAACTAAAAAGTAAAAAAGAGAAAGCTGTAATAAATGCACTTTTCTTAAACTATGTATTTTTTGTCGGAGGACAATAATTTTGGGACGGAGGGAGTAACCCACTAATAGACAAATGAAGACACTCATGAGTCATGACCCTTTTTGCATAACAATTGCATCCGTAAACCAAATAGTATGATGCCAATTAGTCCAAGCAGACACAATTCCACTTACAACTATATAATATTGAAGCTATAGACCTATTTTTGTAATAGGAGTTGAATTATCATTTCCTTCGATATTATAAAGTAAAAGTCATAAATTACCAACATACCTTTTAAAATTTCTTGATTCGAACCATTTACTTTTTTATTAACATCGAAACCCATGTACTTTTAAATTTTTAACCGACTTGAACCAAACATTTGTACCGTTAGTTATTATGTGGCAACGTTAGTCCATTTAGCTAACGATCCTTTGCATCGTTAGTCCTTCAACAATAATAGTTCTTTATAAGATTTCCTTTACATGATTTTTTACTTTTTCGCTTGTTTTTTTACGTTTTCGTCCGTTTTTTTACGATTACGTCTGGTTTTTACGTTTTCGTATGTTTTTTTTGCGTTTTCGCCCGTTTTTTACGTTTTCGCCATTTTTTACGTTTTCTTCCTCTTTTTTACGTTTCGTCCTTTTTTACGTTTTCGTCTGTTTTCTTTTGCGTTTTCGCCCTTTTTTTACGTTTTCGTCCGTTTTTCAAGATTTCGTCTGGTTTTTACGTTTTCGTATGTCTTTTTTGCGTTTTCGCCCTTTTTTTTTACGTTTTCACCCGTTTTTTACGTTTCCTCCTTTTTTTACGTTTTCGTCCGTTTTTTATGATTTCGTCTGGTTTTTTATGTTTTCGTCAGTTTTTTTTTGCGTTTTCGCCCGTTTTTTTACGTTTTTTATGTTTTCGTCCGGTTTCTTACATTTTCGTTCGTTTTTTACGATTTCGTCTGGTTTTTACGTTTTCGTTTGTTCTTTTACGCTTTCGCACACTTTTTTTAAATCTTCGTTCGTTTTTTAAATCGTACGAAAACGTAAAAAAACGCAAAAAAAAGGGACAAAATCGTACAAACACGGTCTCTTACACTTTCGTACATTTTCTTACGTTTTCGTTCGTTTTTTTACGATTTCGTCTGGTTTTTACGTTTTCGTTTGTTATTTACGCTTTCGCATGTTTTTTAAATCTTACTTCGTTTTTTAAATCGTACGAAAACATAAAAACGTAAAATAACAGACGAAATCGTACGAACATGGCTGAATTCGTACGAAAACATAAAAAACAGAAGAAAACATAAAAGATCAAAAGAAAACACACAAAAAATCGGACAAAAACGCAAAAAACGATGCTAAATCATTAAAAAACGGACAAAAACGTAAAAAAGAGGGCGAAAACGTAAAAAACGGGCGAAAACGGAAAAAACGGACGACAACGCAAAAAAGATAGACGAGAACGTAAAAAACCATACAAAATCGTAAAAAGACGGACGAAAACATAAAAACGGGCGAAAACGTAAAAAACCAAGCGAAAACGCAAAAAAACAGACGAAAACATAAAAAAGAGGACGAAAACGTAAAAAAGAGGACGAAAACGTAAAAAAAACAGGCGAAAACGTTAAAAAACGGGCGAAAACGTAAAAAAAGGGGCAAAAACGCAAAAAAAAAAGAGACGGAAACGTAAAAACCAGACGAAATAGTAATAAAATGGACGAAAACGTAAAAAACGAGCGAAAACATTAAAAATCTTATAAAGGAAATCATATAAAGAACTATTATTGTTAAAGGACTAACGATGCAAAGCGATCGTTAGTAAATGGACTAACGTTGCCACATAATAACTAACGGTATAAACCTTTGGTTCAAGTCGGTTAAAAATTTGAAAATACGTGGGTTTCGATGTTAATAAAAAAGTAAAGGGTTCAAGTCGGGAAATTTTGGAAAGTACGTTGGTAATTTATGGCTTTTACCCGATATTATATGCACAACTTGTTGCTAAAACTCTAAAAGCAGTACACCACTTTTATTTGCATAAGAACCAACTAGATAACCCACATAACTACAGTAAATCATCCGTCTCTCAATTTTCGGCAAAGTTACACGTAACTGACATAGCTTTACCCAAAACAGTGGTTCAAAAAAAAGAAGATTGTCTTCAGATTTTCTGACAACATGATAGCTGATCGAGGACGTGTATTTTACCGGGATGCCTGCAAATTAATAATATATAAATGTCTAGCTTTGTCATTTTACCCATTATATCACTAATAATCTGATTTGCCAAACACTTGAAAAACTGATTATCTGATTATTGCGTTATCATACAATATAATTAAATCCAAACACTAAATTTTAAAATCACGTTTTGTGACAGCTGATTATCTGATTATTCGTTTTCAAAACGGATAATCTATTTTTAATAAGCAATCCTAAACACCCCCTAAACGTCCAAGTTAGATAAATATACCCCTACATTTCACATCATTTTCTTCCTTAAATTTATTGCAAACCCTATCTCATAGAGATGAGATCAATGTAGATCCAATATTTATCAAAAATTCAATGGACCAATCATAGCCGTCTATTTTTTTATTAAATTAAAAAAACCCACTTTTCACCTCTTTCTTAAAATTAAAATATCTTGCAAACGGTAAATCGTCAAACGACAAAAAATACACCATCGCGACAAGAATTAAAACATCTTTCTATAGAGGGGCACTTTGATATACTTTTGACGAACTTCTGACGAACTTTTTTTTAGTCACGTCTGAAAAATTCACATATGATTTGTATCAGAATCACATGTGATTTAATAAAATCACATATTATTTGTGATACAAATCACATGTGATTTTCCAGAATCACATGCGATTTTTCTAGACGTGACTGAAAAATAAAATTAAAAAAAAGTTCGTCGAAAGTATATCAAAGTGCCCCTCTATAGAAAGATGATTTAATTCTCGTTGCAATGGTATGTTTCATTTTACGTAACGATTAACGATTTGTGAGATATTTAATTTTAAAAAAAGAGATGGAAAGTGAGTTTTATTTAATTTGATGAAAAAATAGAGGGTTAGGATAGAGTCTTTGGATCTATGATAAAAAAATGATCTTTATTGAACTTTTACCCTATCTCATACTCATAAATAAAAACTAAATCGACTACTATTTCAATCTTACACACTCTCCTCAATTTATTCACATATCTTATTCCCCAACTTCATCAATAACTCGACTACTACTTCAATCTTACATACCCTCCCCGATTCTCGAAGTTACTCGAACTATTCTCAAGTCCGGAGTTAGTTTTCCATCGCTTCTTCCACTGCACCAAGATACGATTTGATTTTGTAGTTAAAGACGACGTCTTTGCAGTTAAAGATGTTGCCTTTTGCAGTTTTGTTTCTGTTCTTTGATTGTTCATAGTCATTTTATTTAGCGGTTGCCATTATTGTTTCGGTTACTACTACTACTCTTGTTCTTGCTATATTATGTTCCATAGAAGCCTTTTTTTCTTTTATTAGTATGTCAAAATCCGGTGGTATGTATTAGCGAATAAAATGGCCCAAGCCCGGTTTGTGGGTTGGGTCCATTAGGGTTTGCTTATCTCTTATAATCTATAAATAGTGGTTGAATAATAAATCATTAACATACGGGGTTTCATGTCTAGACATCGGTATCATAGAGGGGTCCTGATCCTCAGACCTAGGTAGCTAAGCTGAACCGCCTCCTAAACCAACCCGTCAAACCCTAACCCCTCTCCGCAATCCATCGATCTAAAAAAAGAAAATTCTGCCGTCATTTTTCTTTTCTTCTAAACCAATTGATCCCTTAAAACTTTCTCCACCTCTGCTCCAAAACACAAACGTCTTTATTCATATTTAGCATCTGAAGAAGGAAAGTTTGTTTGGGTTGATTTGTGGTACAAATAAATGGATGGGTGATGATGAGAAGGACAAAGTATATTATGGGATTTTTGCACCGTTTACATCATTGTTTTTTTTCTTTGTTTGCATAGTGATTTTATTATTTAGTTTTTTTTTAATTGTTTTTTGGTTCGGGATACTTTGGTTTATCCCGTATATAAAAAAAGGATACTTTGGGTTATCCTTTATGTTTCAGGATACTTTGGGTTATCCTGTATGTTTCAAGATACTTTGAGTTATCTCGTATAAAAAATGGATACTTTGGGTTATCCGAAAAAGGAATACTTTGGGTTATCCCGTATTAATTTTTTTTTTCGGATTTGTGATTTCACGGTTTGAAGTTTTGTCTAAGCATGTGGAGGTTGATTGTTCAAAACTAATTATGTTCGTTTGTGTGACGCATTATTTTGTTGTTGCTTTGAAGACAGTTCGTGCTTTCATCAACAAGTTATGCTTTTATTCCGTTAGTGTTTTGTTTTCTTTTCTTTTCTAGTTTACTTCTTTAGTCCGAGCTTTCGCGATTTCGCCGCTTGAACTGCGAGAGAGTATTAGTGGATAAAATGGCTGAAGCCCGGTTTGTGGGTTAGGTCCATTAGGGTTTGCTTATCTCTTGTAATCTATAAATAGTTGCTGAATAATAAATCATAACATACGGGGTTTCATTGTCTAACAGTATGATCTTTTTCAATAAGGGGTAATTTTATCATATACACAAGCAAAACACATGACAAAACTTCACAATATATGTTAACCAAACACGATACAACATTTAAAACTATCGATGTGTCACAAAAATTCTTTCTCAAGTAACACGTCGATTGATTTTCAAATCAATTTTTTATCTTTAATCGGTAAGATAGTAACTAACCGATTCACTCTTATCGTGCTGTCTGCTTTGAGACGTTCCGATACAGAGAACAGACAAGTATGGAGATTCTGTTGGTTACACATCAGATGATCTGATACTTATACTGGAAATCCTGTCAAGGAGATTCGTCTTAAGATGAATCTACCTGATCACAGGTCGGTCCTCACGGATCAGGAGGTTAATCCAACCAGACTCGGGCGAATGACAAAGCCATATTCGCCCACAAGCTTTATTGCTAACTGTTTTATTACAGGATCAAGCAAAAATGGAGATGGAGACACCTCGTTCCAGTAGAGTCAATTCACCACCCAATGCTCACTCTTAATGCTTCCAAGTAAAGACATCATGACAACTGAATGACCTACAACACAGCTTCCGCAACTCTGAGAAGTAATATCATGATCAAGAAAAGTGTGAGCATGCGGGTCCGAATGTCACAAAATCACATGAAGGCAATGCTACTTAACAAGGATGATCAAGAGATTAAAGATGAAAGATGATCTCAAGGAAAACTCAAAGATCGCACAAGCCTAAGAGACAAGTCTCAAAGTTCACTACAATGTACAAAGACATCAAAGATTGAAGAATCAAAGACTTCGAGCTACAGACAGAAGGTCAATGAAGTAGAATGCTAGAATTCTGAATGTATTTTCTGGGGTGACCTCCCTTAGGGGGAGATTGTTAGGATTATGAAAAAGACTCGGTCACCCCCGTGTATCATTAGTATAGCATAGCTCGTAGTTATAAAGAATCACTTGTATATATACCCCTTCCCACACATGGGAAGGGGTTGGTTGTTTCATTTTCATGATAATAATTTCACTTGCACTTTCTCTCTCTAGAAAGACACTTTATCTCACTAAGACTAATTAGCCAACCCATCATCCATTACTTGTGTTATGATCTCTTGTATACTTCAATTAGCCAAGTCTAGAGAGACAAAATGGGAGTGAAAACTTTCTAGAGAGAGAAAATAGAACTTATATAATGAAATGACTAACCACCTCTTCTAAAGCATGGAAGAGGCTTATATAGTAGCTTACAAAATCAGCCCTTAGGCTATGGTCTGGGCTTACACGTTGAGCTTTATAACCTGGCCCATTACCGAACATTACATATTAAACGTTAAACTACGAGCTATAATAACTGGTACAATACACGAGGTGACCGAGTCTTTTTCTAATATCTATCAATCCCCCCCTAAAGGAGGTCACCCAAAAAAATACTAACTTAAGCTCAGCAATCTTGATCTTGTGTTCAGTTCATAGTCTTTTGATTCTTCGCGTAATATCTTGTACTTTGAAGTAGTGATCTTTGTCTAGTGGCTTGTGATTGTACTTGATATGTGATCTTGAGCTTCGTTGAGATCATAAGCCAAATCTAATCTCTGATCATTAACTTGTGGTCTTTTCGCCGTCTTGTGATGGTGACATCTGGACCGGCATGCTCATACCTTTCTTGATGGTGAAAGCTTGATTATTAGTCGTTCTTGAAGTTCCTTAAACTTTAATACGTAATCACTTCGAGAGGATTTTGATATCAGAGTTGCGGAAGCTTTGAAACATATACTTGTGCTTTCATGAGGTTATTAGATGTATCGGTCGAGTATGAGCATGCGGTTATGAAATAGACTCCACTAGAACAAGGTATCTCCATCTCAATCTTTACTTGAACCTGTAATAAAACAGTTAGCAATAAAGTTTGTGGACGAATATGGCTTTGTCATTCGCCCGAGTTTGGTTAGATTAACCTCCAGATCCTGTAAGGACTGACCTGTGATCAGGTAGATTCAATTTTAAGAAGAATCTCCTTGACAGAATTTCCAGTATAAGTGTCAGATCTTCTAATGTATGAACATCAGAATCACCTAACTTGTCTGTTCTCTTAATCGGAACGTCTCAAAGTAGACAGCACGATAAGAGTGAATCGGTTAGTTATTATCTTACCGATTGAAGAGGAAATTGATTTGAAAATCAATCGACGTGCCACTTGAGAAAGTGTTTTTGTGACACATCGAGAGTGTTAAGAATTTATCAAAATTCATCAATCGTCAATTCATAATCTGAACCGATTCGATATCCAGTGTCACAAGTTTGACCCATTAAGGATCTCACAAGTTACCTACCATGAGCTTGCTTGATGTTGGCTCAAGCAGGATTTCCATCTTCATTGTGAACACATAAGTGTCACTCGGATGTTCTGGCAAAACCACAAGGATAATGCGTAGGACTCTTATGATAATCCTTGTTTTCACATTGTGTGAAGAACAAGTAATATGGAATAGTGTCCTAATGAGATTGATTGATGATCTCTTGGCTCTAGACTCAATTGTGCGTTTTGGTTTTAGTGATCAGAGGCTGGAGCGGACTGCCACATTTTCAATATCAACTAACTCGGAGTGAGACAGTCAATAGATAACGTGTTAAGTCTCCGTGAGAAATGAAACAAAAATCTTTTGAGAGATTCTGAGTGGCTAGGGAGGGTTGTGCATTGCATCACTGGGTCCATGATGTCATTCTTTAATGTCAGCAATCATCATTGTGATTCTGACAGCAGATGTATTGAACTGGTTTCTACCTAAGTGTATGGAGGGCTTCTTTCTTTACACCCTTTATCCTTACATTTCTTTTTCATTCTTCAACCCCTTTAGTGCTTACCGAGACTTCATGACTAGAACCTTGTTGGGTTTGTTTCAGTTCTAGCTCCATCTCAGTCGACACTATTCCCTTATTTTCACATTTACTCCTTTTTTTATGTCATACCTAAGAACTTCTACACTAACTAACGGATTGTCCTTGGGTAGATCCCTCCAGTTCTGGCTAGATCATGGAACTAATACCTAACCTTACGAACCTTATATCTCTGAGAAAATTAAATACATGGTCGGTCGTTTTGATACGATTCACTTTGCCATAAACCAATTTGAAAAACTCAATCAGGTACTTGTGATATAAATATCAAAGCTTTTAGTACCTCGATTGTTTTTGAATTTTCAGAAACGCTCCCCCTCAACATGTGCATCGATTAATCGAAATTGTATAGCACAAGGAGGGAGGAGTATACACATGAGTCCACAAAATCACATTTTTTATCAGTTTTCATATTTTAATCATATTTTCTCCCCTTATCGAAAATGTCAAAGCCTTTGATATTTTGGATACCAATGGATTCGAATATGTTGGAAAACTGGGAGAAAAATGTGCTAATTTAATCACAAGCCGAATGGGGAACATATTAATGCTCCCCCTGAATCTATGAGGGATTCTGTTAGTGTCTGGTATGATGGGTTTGAAATTTTTTGAATTTAATGTAAAATTCATAAAAAATTCATACACTAACACATAACACTAAGTATATCACAACTTTATAATGTACAAGATACAATATATATATACAAATGATATTGACCTTATAAATGGAATGAAGTGAGCATTCCGTTCTCTGAAGAAGTCTGTAGTCAATATCGCGAACCCGTCCACCAATAAAGCATTCCAAATTCTGGAAGATCCTTCTGGTCTTGAGTCTTCGTTCAATGGCATGTATGAGTCCTTGCTCCTTTCCACATCCTTATCAGTCCAAAATCGCGTGTTCATACCCGGATTGAGCCGATTAACCTTGTACTCCTTAACTTTGTAATCCAGTGCTTCCATAATATTTGTCAGCTACCATCACTGAACTTGTAAATCTCATTGAACCGCATGATCTTCCGTTCATTGTTATTGATAGGGAACACAACTACACGAGGTGAATCAATGATTGTATAATCATGCTTAAACTCGAAGTCGGTTGCATCCCATCCAGGTTTGGTAAGATTCAGCTATTTCTGGTAGCTCTCAATGCCGAGTTAGAAGTCTTCAACCCGTTGTCGAATCACTAATTTTCGTGTCCACAGTTTAACAGCAGTAGAAAGCATATGTATGTCTGAACCAGGAAGATGATTTAGATGACCTTGAAGAAGCAACAAATTCAGATCTTCAAAGTCACTGGGATACAAGTTTTTGAAGTCCTTTTCGGCAATCGTGTATTCTTGATGATCAGCTCTGCGCAGTGTGATCTCTTTCAGGTAGTCGTACTCATAGCGAGAGTAGGCTTTATTCTGACAACACTGAGTATACACATGTGAGTTCTGACTACCTTGCGACTTGATTCAGCTGTGTGTCGATCAATGTAGAATTTCTGACGATTAAACCACCAATGAGAGATACAATAAGAGGCACTTATGTCATAGGTGCAGACGTCATTGATCCACATATGCTCAGGTACAAGTAGTTTAAGTCCAAAGTCATGATAACGAGCAACTTTCATCTTGGAAATTGACAAAGCCTGTCCGCTTCCCTTGCTGCTATATTGCAAATAATCCAAGTCGTGATTGAAAAAGAATTGAGTTTGAACAGTGACATGACCTGGTGGACCACTGAGAGACAGAGGTCTGTTAATGTCTATCCTGACTTGATCACCTTCTGGATTAGTCTAGTCAATCTGATCTGTAAGCATCTTATGACACTCTTCCATCTGGAACTAAAGATGAACAACGTCTGGGTAGAAAGCTTTAACGACTTCATAAGCTTGACCTTCAAGATCTGCTTGAGTAAGCTTGGTCTTTCCCATCTTCTGGCAATACCAGTTCATAAACGTCCGCATATCCTCCGTCTTTTCAAGTAAAGAGTTCTCTGTCGGAGCTTGATACGTGGTAGCTAAAGCATTGGCCCAGTTGTTCTCAGCATCAGGAACGTGGGATGTAGGAATGACCTAGGCAGGTTCTGGAGTGGCTGGTCTGTCGTCCTCTGGAATCGGCTTCAACCATTCTGGCCTAGGCTTGACATGTGGAAGATGTGCAGAACCAGTGTCTTCTGAATCAGATATATTGGCAGAATCTGGGATTGGCATGTCTTCGACTGTTTGCTCATCATGAGGACCGGATTGTTGCTTGGAGGAGCTTGAAGGAGCATCTCTAGTGTCAGACTTTTTTAATGCTGATGACTGAGGAGCTAGTGGCTGTGATGAACCAGAAGCGCTAGTGTCATGTCGTCGCCTCTTACTGAGATCTGAATCAGGTAGAGGAGGAGGAAGATCTTGATCGTCACAGCGTTGCTTGCGTGACTTGTCCTTTTCAGCAAGGAATTCGTCCCTCTGAGCTCGTGTCATAGATGCCTTTAGTGCTTCATAAAGAGCGATATGTCCAAGAAGTGATTTGTATGTACCACTCTCGAACATCCTTTGGTGAAGCAATTCTTTCATATCTTATTTGGGCAGGTCTCTGAAGCGATCTCGAAGAGGAGCTTGTAGATCTATTTGGACAGCCACTTTGACATTTTCACAGACAGCTTCATTAATCTTGTGAGGCAGATACCTAAGCTCTAAAGTGTAGACTCTAGATCCAAGATTTCGAGTGGTGTTATCGAGATTCTTGTTAGTCTGCTCTAAGTCCAAAATTTTCTTCTCAAGAGTTGTGACACGTTCAGCTAACTCAGATTCAGTTGTGCTTTGTTGTTGTGGAGGGGGTGGAAGGGTTGTTGGTGTAATGTTTGTTGTTGAGCAAAGAAATTGGTGCCTTGAGTGTAATATATGTAGGATTAGGAGGATGATAGATCAATAACCGGTGTAAGCAGTGGAGGAATAAAGGATGACGCTTGATATATTGGAACAGTAACCATGGAGACCACTTCAGCTTCCACATTGAGTTTTCTCGGTTCATCATCAGTGGATTTTTCATTAATGAATTGATCCCCAATAGCATATGCATCCTCTAGATTCTTCATTGACGAGAGATTTCCGGTTGAGCTTAGAGGATCCTCTAAGATGACATGTTTATCAGCCGGAAACTTCAAACTCTCTTGAACCTTAGGATACAAATCAGCCATGAATTCATCATGTGTGGGCTCAGGGTCTAGTCCAGCAAGAACCACACGGCTTATTCCAGGGTCTGGTCCAGCTTAGTCTTCTTCCATGTGTACCTGCTAATCTAAGTTGGAGGTCCGAGATTCAAGATTTCACCAGGTCTAATCCAGCTGGTCTTTGATCAAGTTCCACCATCTTTTCCTTGACGTTTTCCTGTTTCTCCACATCTTCTCCTATTCTTTCAGTAATTTGTACATCACCGGTATCACCTCCACTACTCTGTCTTATTCTGACTAGCATCCTGTTGTCAGCATCTGTCCAAGACGAGAGTCTCGATGATATTGGCAGATGTGTCATCCAGTGGTTGTGCAGAGGGTCCAGTTGATGCCTCATTAGTAGTTAGAGTCCCCGCCCCCCCCCC